>CALYLW010000773.1:291457-463689 GCA_944989445.1 Ampullaceana balthica | reverse complement strand
TCCGCGGGACCTTTCAGGGGGTCCGTGGAAAATAAAAATTGATTTGGGGGTCCCTGAACAACGTCAAGGGGTCCGCGGAAGGTTTAAAAATCAAATAATGAAACTCATTAATTTTTTTTATTATTATTGAAATTAAAATAAATAATAATAAATAAAATAGTATGTGAATGCCTTTTCTACTAATTAAATACCATCTTAGGTGCTATCCTTCATGGATACAATGTTGTTTTACGTAAAAAATAGTTTTAGAACTACTGTAATTCCCACATCTATAACCAATCAAAATACTTGGTTTGTTGAAATGTCAAGCTTGATGCAGATGAAATGCCGAATTCCCTATAACTATAAGTAGAAATATACACGATTTTAACTTGAATCTACGAGTGTTGCAAGGTTGTGTATTATTCGATATGTCGGGAAGTTATATTTATCTAAATTGTATCCTATCATCAAATGTTTTTAATAGGGCTTTACTGTAGCATTCCATTGAAAACGTTAATAATTCTTAACAGTGGTCTGTTACAACAGATAAGAGAATGAGTGAGCCCAAGGCTGGATTTAGACTTGATGGGGCCCTAAGCTTTTTAAGGACCTTTTGAATTCTAGTGACAAATATGAAAACAAACTTCCGGGGGCCCCCAAGAAGGCAGAGGCCCTAAGTTATAGCTTGTTTAACACGCAGGTAATTCCAGAACTGAGTGAGCCGAAGAAACAATGCCGACAATATGGTGTTAATGAATATTTGAAGTATGCCTAAATGTTTGGAAACAGATACGAAACGTGAAACGTTATTTACCGAATTTTAAAAAAAAGGTTTGAAGTTAAAGCATTACACTTGAATTTCTGGCATACTTAAAACATGCTGTACCAAATGTATTTTCAGTAAATTGAGTCATTCATCAGCATAAAATATTCCAAAAAATCTTAGTGAAAGTTTGCATGGATAGCTACATTTTGTCATTAGAGCAATTAGTAAAATCAAAAGGAATGCCTTCGATGAGAGATTATTTGCTCACCACGGTTTGGAAAATGAAGAAGAAGACTATAATGCAGGGGTTCCTAACCAGTGGTGCATGCACCCCCAAGGGGTGCATGAGCAGGTTCCAGGGGGTGCATGAACCATTCAGAGAAAAGAAAAAAAAAGAAGGGAAAAAAATTAAGAAAAACTGATAATCTGAGAATGTAAACAATAAGCAAGGCATGCCGCGTTAAAGGGCGCCCATATACAACTTTTTTTTACTCGTTCACGCATCGTTTTGCGCATGTCGAAAATTGACGGAAAAACTTTCGCAAAATGATCGGTTCGCTCTACGTGTTGCTCGGAATTTCGTGTTTTACGTCACAGTTTTCTAAAAATAATTTAATTTTGTCATCAAATACGTCAGATATATCTCTTCCGGTGACCCTCTAACTGTTTTGAGCGGATGTAAACTTTGGGATTTTTTTCCCCTTCACTTTTATTGCTCTGTACGCTGCAAAGGTCTTTAAAACGTTAATTGTACGCCATTATTCGTCATTGAAACTAAAATCTTGAGTTGAGCATCCAATTCCGGTCATTAAAAACATCAACTTCGTCAGTTAAAAATTTGCCTGTGACTGATACGACTTTCCGATTGTAATCACCCCCTCAAAATCGTTAATAAATAATTTATAATAAAAAAGAAAGAGAGAGATGGAACACAAAAGCCTCAGTACTTCCACTGTGGAAAAATCATGTGCAATGACAACATGAAGCCTGTTAGACTACGAGGGCACTTGGAGAAAGTCCATCCATCCAATTCTAAGGACAGTGTTGAGGTCTTCAAGCAGAAGAGAGCTCGCTTCTTGACCTCAGGTACCTTGCCCAACCTTGAATTTTCTTTGTCACAGAAATCTGCACTGGAGGCATCATTCAAGGTTGCATATCTTATTGCAAAGAACAAGAAGCCCCACACTATTGGAGACCTTTGGTGAAGTCGTGTGCTCTGGAGATGGTGGAACTGATGTGTGGTCACCAGCAGAGGAAGCAGGTTGAGAAAGTTCCTTTGTCCAATGACACTATTCATTCCAGGATTAGTGACATGGCTGAAGACATTCTGGATCAAGTCTTGTGCAAGATGAGAAGCAGTCCTTTTCCATTTAGCATGAAGCTGGAAGAATCCATTGATGTAGCACAATGCAGTCAGATTCTTGTATTTCTGAGATATGTTATCGGTGGATTGCTGAAGGAAGAATTTCTCTTTTGTAAGCCACTCCTAGCTACTACCAAAGCTGCTGATGTGCTGCAGCTAGTCAGGACATTCTTCATTGAAAACCAGTTTGACTGGACTTCAAGAATTTCTTCAATTTGCACAGGTGGTGCTCCCTCCATGCTCGGTAATAAGTCAGGATTTTCAGCACTGGTAAAGAAAGAAGTCCAGATATTGTCACTACACACTGTATTCTTCATCGTCAGGCACTGGCATGCAAAACTCTACCTCCAACCTTGAAGTCAGTTCTTTCTACTGCAGTCGAAGCTGTAAATTTTATCCGCTCACATGCCTTGAACCACTGCCTCTTCAAGTTGTTCTGTCAGGAGGTGAGCTCTGAGCATGAAGCTCTGCTCTAACACAGTGAGGTGCGCTGGTTGTCCAGGGGACGGATACTTTCTCGGTTAGTAGAACTGAGAGTGGAGATTGCCATTTTCTTGCAAGAAAAAGAGAGTGACCTTGCCGACAAGTTTGACTGTCAAAGGTTCATTCATTACTTGGCATACCTGGCTGACATCTTCACCATCTTGAATGAGTTTAACACGTCTCTCCAAGGACCTGCTGTGACTGTAATGGATACTACTGAGAGATTGCAAGCCTTTCTTAACAAAGTGCCACTATTCCAAAGACAACTAGAAAAGTCAAACTTGGCCAACTTTCCACCCTTGGGTGAAGTTGTAATATCGGGTGCAGAAGGAAGCACTGAAGGATCACTGCCTGACAACATCAAAGGGGAAATTTCAGAGCACCTTTCAACATTGCAAAGGTCCTTTGATGGGTATTTCTGTCAAGACATTGCTAGGAAAGATCTTTGGATTCGCAATCCTTTTATCTGTGACTTGGACAATATTGATGACAGTGACTTTGCTAAAGATGACCTGATTGATTTGAGAAATACTGAGGAGTGCCTTCAGTTTCAATACCTTGATTGAATTTTAGTGTGCGCCCAGCTAGATTCCTACCCACAACTAGCCAAGAGGGCAGTACTGACTCTCCTTCCATTTGCCACAACCTATCTCTGTGAAGCTGGATTCTCCACACCTTTGACGATTAAAACCAAGGAAAGGAACAAGTTGAATGCAGAGGATGACAAGAGAGTTGCTTTGTCCAAAACAGTCCCCAGATTTAAATCGATGATTGATCATAAGAAGCAGCAGATCTCTCACTAAATTTCCTGTTGCCTATGGTCAAAACTGTTGTGTTCCTAAAATAAACATAGTTTATTATGCATTTTCTGCAAGTTTCACGAGGGGGTGCATGAACTTTTTTGGGCATCTGAAGGGGTGCATGGACCCCAAAAGGTTAAGAACCACTGCTATAATGGATTATTTATTCACACAGAAGTACGCTGGTTATCATCACGTACATATTTAAATCGATTTTATACTCTCTTTGATTCATTGTCCAAATTCCTGGAAAACAAAGACAATTAGCATCACAATTAACTCAAAAAATGACATATCCTTTATTAATGAATTATTTACCCAACTTTAACAAAACTAATTTGAAACTACAACTACTACAAGGTAACCAATTAAATTTAATCAAAACTAAAAGCGTTATATCTGAGTTTGTTGCAAATCATTTTCTTTGCAAACAAAACTTAGGAACAGGAGAATGTTGTCAGTTTTCAAATCTTTTGAAATTGCCACATAGTTAAAGATTTGCTTGCTTACTATAAAAAATTAACGGCTCTTCGTGCAGACATTTTGTAGGCATTTGCCACTATCGGATATTTCGGACTGGCAGTTGAGCTCTTTAGCGCATGGACAAACTCAGATCCCAAACACAGATGAATACATACTAATACAGGAGCAGCTTATTGAAATATCCACAAATGAGGAACTTATACTACTGTTTGAACTAGGATACCACAAATTCTGGTTACAAAGTCAGATCCCAATTTTATATAATGCATTATGGGTTATTGTACAGAATTTTTTGACTGTTTTCCTGTCTTTCTATTTGGTAGAACGAAGATTCAGTAGCGTTATGAACCTCATCATAAAAACAAAACAAAAAAATAAATAAAATAAACGACTAGAAATTGGTGCTCGTGAGGATTTGCGGTTCCTACACACAAATATTGACTCAGGCATAAATACACTCATAAAATCTCATCACGTTAATCCAAGTTTTTTTTTCAATGTTATCTTAAACATAAGTGATAATTTTAATAAATACCGTACTTTTCATCAAAATGTTGCTTTTGTAATTTTTGTACTATGCATTTAGAAAGTTTTTTTTTACTTGGGGGTCCGTGGGGAAATTTTGAGTATAAAAGGGGTCCGTGGGTCAAAAAAGTTTGGGAACCACTGCTCTAATATTTTGGCCAGCAAGACTTGATGATGATAGTCCTTTTTAAAGTTGTAATAAAAACTGTTTACCACCCACATTGAGATTAATTGTATCCCTCTAGGGCGAATTGAGGCGTGGTTCATTGATGCGAGTGATAATATTTTATATAGACAAAAACTAAAAGTGCATTAATTTAATTACGGTACATTCGATCGATCTGAAATTTTAATACAATGCATTGTCATCCACGATCTATATGTGGTAAAATTTTGATCCCTCTAGGACCATCAGAAGTGGTTTAATTTTACGTTACAAGATTTGAAGGAAGGATGGATGGATACAACATACAAACAGTGTGACTTAAATGAAAGCGTGTAAAAATAAACTGCTACAGTCACACCTCACACTTTCAAAGATATTATTTGCACAAATAATAAGAAACACCACAAGACTGATTATACACATCTATTTATAGTTGCTCAATATTTGTAAAACAAAAACAAAAAAAATTAAAGAAACCCCAAAGGTTTAGATATAAGCCACAACATCAAGTCAACATTGTTATAAATAACAGTCATTAATGGAAATGATTGAAATGAGAGATAGCATCACCAAAACTTTGCTCCTCACTTCCAGGAAAAGTACAAGTTTTCTTACTTCAATTCAACAGCTGCCCTTGACATGCTTTGATTATTTTTTTTATGTGTTGTGTCTCATTTTAGCAATTGGGGAAAAGAGCATTAACTTAAGAATCATATTACCAGGCAATACAATCCTGATGAATTGCAGAAGAGAGGATAATTAAACATCTTAGCTTTCACACAATATCTCATCTAGGAATATTCACCATTACTTTATTTTTAAATTAAAAAGTAAAAGTAAATGTATAAGTTTAAATAATTTTAAAATAGATAAACAAGTCGTGTTATTGTGTTGGCTTGAATCTCTCACAAAATCTTACATTAACAACCTGTAAGAAATGTGAGACCTAAAAATATCAAACATAATTCATGATATTTAATAATTATACAGTCCATAAAAATTAAATTTAATAAAGCTAGGATGAAATGGCTTGTGACATATTTACACAAAAGTTCATATATTATTTAACTTATTTCCGGCATCTAAAGAACAACTTATATCTTAATTTCCTCAAGACGAGAATACATTTCCTTAATCTCCCTTGAAAAGTATTTGCTGACTTCATGTCTTTTAGTTTTGAATGTGGGTGTAAGAAGGCCATTCTCCACAGAGAAAAGCTCAGGATGTAAATGGATATCTTTTACCTGAAAGAAAAGCAAGTTATCATGGCTTGAATTGTTACTGCCAGGGAAACATTTCCATTGAATGATTTAATATAATATGCAAAACTTAATTCAAGACATGTCCAAGGTAAAAATCTGCAGTTTTAAGCCATATATTTTGCGAGACTAACATTAAATAGCTGAAATCCATTAAAGATTAACTATTGTATGGCTAAAACTCTAAAAAAATAACATTTAAAAAAATTGAAAACCCTGTTTCTTTAAGTTATTAAATTGAGTTATTCCACTTTTAATTCAACTATCTAAGACTAAAACTTTCTTGTGAGAAGGGACCATATATAATGATATCTGGTTTTGAGGAATTACACAAAGTTATTGTAGCACTTGTCTATAGGTTTTTCTCAGCAATTGTTTAAAAACAACTCACCAGTTCTAGTGAAGACAAGCCCTGCTTTCTGCCAAGCTCTATTAAATCTTTCATAATAGCCTCCTTCAGAATCTAGGTGGAAATAAAATGGATTACAGATTTACAAATACTGTCTAAAAAATTAAATGCTATAATAAATCTACTAGATGAAATTTTTTGTGTGCAAATTTAAGTACCATCAAATAAACTAAAAATAAAATAAGCAAATAAAAACTACACAAGGTTATATGAGTCCTCTATACTGCATGAGTATCTAAAATAAAGTAGAAACTTCATTTTATTTGCGTTAATTTTTTAAAAACTATTTTCTGGTAATACTTTCTTTGCACAATTATGATTTTAAAATTAATTTATTCTCAATTTAAATTGTAATCCTACATTTTCAAGACAACCTAAACAAATATCTCATTTAGTGACTCAACTCTCTAAATGGCATAAAACAAAAAAAGTAAATTTAAATCAATGTCCCTAATAAAAAATCCTACACCTTTCACCTGAGCTTACAAAGCTTCTCCAATTTACTAATTGCAGCAGTGATTAAACAAATCTAAAAAGAAAACAACCTACTTTCTAACATTAAACTGATCTAGGATGCTGTGTTTCAAATGCCAATTCAGTGTTATCTGATATTTTAAAATAACCGAGCATCACATTAATGCTACATCAAATAACAGACATGTTCTTGCGCCGTCATCGGCTAAATTCCACACTTACTGGATTTTTAACAAGTTCTAATATAGTGCCACTTAAACCCAGCTTGCTGCTAAGGTTAGGGAGAGTATCTGGATCAGGAACTACAATTCCAACCAAACAAGACTGAAACAAACCAAAATAAATCACACTAAATTACTGCATTTAAATGGTCATATCTATACTTTTTAATACACTTGCATTGCGTGGATTTTTATTCCTTGAATTCTTGCAAATTTCTTAAACAATAACTATAGATCAAAAGAGTTTTATATTGGTTAAGCTTTTCATGTCAAATTTAACATTATATTTCAGAAGATAATTTTCCTATCAAGTCACATCAAAGAATGATTTATAATCAAGCAGTAGGTAACATCAAATTGTCTGTTGTGTCCTCACTTGAATTTAAAACAATTTGTAATTGCAACAAACTGACTATTGTTTGAGGAGACCTAATAGATCTAAATCTACAATCCATTTGACTGTAATGAATGTGTTCAAAAGACTTGAGTGTGCAGGTAAAAAAAACCATTATATTAGTTCTTTAATTATTTGTAAATGATCAAATATATATATGTGCCACAGTTAAATTTTGTTTGAAGGTTTAATACATTTTAAGCCACACATTTAGCATCAGATTTCTGTGTGTGCAAATATCTTACCTGCAAACTATCCCCATGAATGTATACTTGTGCTACATAAGGTGACTGAGCTAGAGCGTTTTCTATCTTCTCTGGTGCAATATATTCTCCCTGTTTGAAAAAATATTTAAAATTACATTACAGTAGTTTTGTTAAGTGAAATTATTTGAAATAATTATCGAAAAGTAATTTGATAAAATGTGACTTCATAGCCTTTTATTATTAGGCTTGGGTGTAGCTTTTAATGCTTGCACACGCTTGGTAGTATGTCCATTGTATGGACCATTTGCACCTAAAAATGGTCGGTCAACAACTTTTAACCCTGACTTAAGTGACTTGAGTCTTTTGCCAGTGTCCACTCTGTCATTGCCTTTTAAGTTCATAAGACTGGGAATCCAGTGCACTGCCCCTTTTTTCACAGGTATTAAATTTGCCAGCCCTAACTATGATGGCATCAAACAAGTTATTGCCATGATGTTCAATACTAAAGAAGTTGACATGGAGAAATTGACCACATCAACCCCTGACTTCCAGCTGTAACGCATGCAGTCTTTTCAGAGCCCTGTGTACAGCATTAAGCTTTCCATAAAAATTTAATCCCCTGGTCCACAAGGCCCTGAAAATTGCTCATTTGGTGGCCCTCCAAGGTACTGGGTGAGCTGTCAGTGTGGGTCTTTACAAGTTTGTCTAAGGAGAAACTAATTTCTGTACAGTTTCATCACCACTAAGTTTTCCAGCTAAAAACAGTTTGTGCAATATAAACAGAGCTCTTACCTGAGCAAGTTTAAAAATATTCTTTTTCCTGTCAATTACTTTCAATGTTCCATTCTGAAAAAAAAGTTATTTATTATTATAATGAAATACAATTTCATTTTTCACAAAATTCGTTTGTACAAAATATTGAAGGAATTTTAAAATATTGGTGTTTGAGAAGATGGCTATTTCATTTTTATTTGCTTGTTAAATTACTACCATCCAATACTTCACTGCTCACATATTTTTTGACTCAAAAATAAAATCAGCCCAAGCTTAAAACAATTTAAACATCACATTTCTTGAAACTAATTGAAAAAAAAAGCCAAAAACTAAAAATCTGCATTAAAAGAACACATACAGATGTCCATTCCCCAACGTCACCAGTATGAAGCCAGCCGTCACTATCTAAAGCTTCGCTTGTCTTCTCTTTATCTTTAAGGTAACCAAGAAAAATATTTGGGCCTTTTATACAGATCTGAAAAGAAAAACACATTGTATAAATATCCAGTGACCCATCAATTTTCACATTTATAACATTTTCAAAACTTACATTTCCATGAAATACTATGCAGAACCATATTTAAATAAGTGAGCTTAAAGGTGGTATTAGTAATAGGTTTAAAGTAAATTTTAGTTTTTTCTTCGCATGCCGTGTTTCAACACATTTTTAAAATACTTTGATGTTTTACAGAATATCTAAAAGTTATAGAAAACTAACTCCAGATACACATTCATCATAATTAATCAGAGTTTATAGGAAAAGGAATTAGTTATAAACAAATGTTAGTAATAAAACAACCCCGTAAAAACAAAGTTTTTGACTATAAATCCCTTATATATGAGACATAACTTAAAGTATTGATTATGTTCCAACGCGAAAATCATTTAACATGTGTTCACCTGTGGCTGGCCTGAAGTTAAGTGAACACGCAAAATGTAAACAAAAGCACGCCGGTACACCACACAACATGGCAGCGTAAAGCTTGTTCACCCGGCGAAAGTAGGTCAGTGAAGCTTTAATCGAACCGAAATTATCTCCCCTGCCGCTACATATAGTTTATATAGATAAACTAAAAATGCATTAATTTAATTATGGTACGTTCGATCGATCTGAAATTTTGATACGATGCATTGTTAGGTGAGACGGGTCCGTGTGCCAAATTTCAGCTCGATGGCTTCACTGGAAGTGGGTCATTTTCGACTTTTGTTTTTCAGCGGTCGAGGGATGAAGGACGGACAAATGAGACGGCGGTGAAGTTAATATAAGGGATTTAAAAATAACTTGCCTCTCCTTTGTTATTATTTGAATAATAATCCATTTCTGGAACATCAGTCAATTTTATCATGTTGCAAGGAAGGGGTGGACCAACATGACCTGGGGCACACATTAAGAGAAAATAATAGTAATACAGTTACATTTAATTAAAACTGTCATAAAATAAAGTAAATTAAAAAAGAAGTCAAAATAAAAAAAAGTTAACTTTAAAAAAAAATAAATTAAAATTTATTTATTCTACAAGAAAACATGAAACTAAGCTATTAAGAAAAAAATGCATATTTTATTTTTATAATCAAATTTTATTTTTAAGGTATAGATCTTTGCACTTATTTGAATTTACAGCTGAAATGTCAATGGTAATTTATACATTGTTTTTTTTTAAAGGAATGAACATGTGTTTTGTGGGACAAAATCTGTACAACTATACTACTAAAGAAAGTTTATTGTACCTGAATCTGGGTCACCAACTACTGTAAGTGTGCTTACAGCAGCATTTTCAGTTTGACCATATCCTTCAATAATCTGGAATTAAAGAAATTGTAAATAAATTATTACTCATTATTATTACATATTATACAGGAGTTGATCAAATCATGGAATATTTATAATTTACTGCATAACTGTTTGATAAAAATTCAAGCATAATAGATTAGATGCACAAAATATTCAATATGTATTGAAGGTTGACAGAAATTCTCTTGTGATTGTTCTTATTTATCATAATATTCTCTTATTAATAATTGTACTAATAAATTATTTTTATATATGAGAACTATGTCTCTATTGTATATTTATTAATGTTTTTGCCAGTCAAAGGCAATATGTTTTATCCGAAGGAAAATGCACATAAAGAATCATACAAGGAATCACTACTGCCTTTGTTATATACTTCTTTAAAGCAGCATAAAGAAGTAAAGGCAGGGTGATAAAATGCACAGCACAAATATAATCATTAAATATGAATGGTAATATGAGTGATGAAATAAGAAATCTCAAATCAAAGTATCAAAATACTTTTTACTCAAAATGCCACTGAACTCCTTGCATTCAGAGCCATCTTGCATTCAGGGAAAACTTTGTTGAATTTCATTAATATCTTTTAGCAATCAATAGCTTCCATGATTTCATCCAGTCCCGGACTATAGAGTCCCAGGGCCCCAAGGCATTTTTGACTTTTTGGCCGCCCAACAATCTCAAAGCTATTTTGGAAATTTAGCAAATTAAATGCACTGATACAGAACATATACTTTTTAATTGACTTAAATGAACATCATAATAATACAGTATTACTATAGTTACGTTATTCTATAAGATTTATAGAATCTTACAACAAATTTTCTTCTGTGCAAAAGAACGAATGACGTCATAGTCAATTGACTGCATTATTTCTGACTCTATGTGCATTACAGAGAGTAAAATAAAAATCCCCGTAAAAAACAAGTTTTTTAAACTATAAATCCTTCATGTACGAGACATAACTAAAAGAATGTTCATTATAATACGCAGCGCACGACAATCCAAAATTTTAGTTATGTCTCGTAAAAAAATATAATGCGCACCGATCGGGAATATATTAAAAAAAATCATAGTCCATATAATATGCACCGAATCGTGCAACAGGAAAGTATTAAAAAAAGGTCGTTCAATATAATACGCACTGCGACACTATCTAAAAAAATAACATGATACAAAGAGATAAATAAAATAATCTAAAAATTCAATAATTTAATTACAGTACATGCAATCGATCTGAAATTTTGATACATCGTTTTTATCATCGGTACGAAACTGCCTGCAAAATTTCATCTCGCTAGCTTCCGAGGAAGTGGGTTAAAAATCGATCCACAGTTTTTTCGACAAGCAAGGGCTCAAACAACCAGACACCACGAGTTAATATAAAGGATTTAATAGGCCTGTTCTCTCCTGTTTTAGATCTCAAGTAATTTTTAACTCTCTTTAGTGCTGAAAACAACCGTTCTGCTGGGCAGTTTGACGCTGATGTGCACAACAGCATTCAGGGCGCAATTCTAGCGTTTGAATAAATGTCCAAAAAGCCTTTTTCCGTTAAGTATTTACATAGATTAAGTGACGATAACTCCATAACTTAATAATTCATTTACCAATGAGCTTGCAGGTGTCAATGAGCTTGCAGGTGCCAACACTCGTTTCCCAAAGTTACCAAATCCCCTTGTGAAGGAGCCAGATATCTTATACAGATATCTTATAACTTTTTATCCGGGGGATTTATCCGGAATGAATTTTAAAAATCGCTTGACAGTACATCCGTCTTTAGAGACAAATCTGACTATGAAAAAAGTTGATCTACATGTGAAATGTCCGGAGTAGAGTCCACAGAGATAGATAAATATATGGCATGTTTTATCTCAGTCACAATTGTATTTATTACCTTTTCTGCAATGATATTGATCATTTCATCGCATATTTTTGACGAGAAAATATTATGATGTGCCACTTCCTTTGTTACCGTGGCGTTTTATGTGCAAGTTCAGAAAAGTATCGAACTCAGACTATCGGACTCTAGGGTCATAACCAATGTTCCCTTTAAGCTGCACGTAGCGCAGATATCTGACCAACGCAGTGCAGCTGTTTAGAATTGTAGTGCAGGGAATTTTGTAAAATATTGCACAAAAAATGGATGCTATGCAACTTTGCACACGAGCTTTTTTACTTTGCACACGGACCAACGAACCTTAGAGGAAACATTGGTCATAACATAGTTCCCAATGTTTTTTTTTATCCTAATCTCTCATGGGGACCTCTAAATGGCAATCCGTGTGCAGAAAGTGAGCTTACAACAGTCACAATGCGCCTCAAAAACTTAAGCCAGTATTTTATTTCTTCTTCGGTTTGAAGAACAAGACTCTTGTCAACTCTACCGCCATCATTCTTCCTAGATAATAGTGTCGCAAGTGCTGATCTGTGTTTGAGCTCTCTTGTCATTTCCTTTGAACAGCGTTTTTCCAGTCGTTGAACTCTTCATTAGCTAGTCACACCAATTTGCCTAACATCTTACAAGGGCGCAAAACACTGCATCCTTGCTCTTCAAAAATATGAGCCATGGTCGAAGTCGTGTTTCACCATTGCTTAAAATGTTCGGCTAAAAAGCGACAGCGATATATACCTGGTTCTATCTGAGAACTGATGCCTTGAAAAAGAAAATTCGGTATCAATATTTTGCTTCACACCATTTTGAACAAGACAACTTCGTCTAGCATCCAATCAGCAGGATCGTCACTTAAGCTTAAGAAGAATTAGATTTAGGGTTTTCTAAATAATAGTGTTTTTTGTTTAGCTGTTACGGATCTTTCAGAGATAATGTTTTCAGGTAGCTAGTTGCAGTCCAACGTTTGTTGGAGTTGCCTGTTGGCGGTCATCAGCAGCATTAGAACTAGTCATCAGAACTAGGTCTAGACGTAGACAAGACGAAAAATGTGTTTAACAACTTAGGGAACATTGCAAAGAAGCTCTTTTTCTTTACTCAGTTTTCTTTTCTGGAACCCGCTTAGATTTTTATTGCAGTCAGACATTGTGACATCGGTAATTTCTATTACAATTTAATATAAATAGAGGGTCATTTTAAACCAAGGTTAACGGTTTTCCGGTCCTCAGATCAGACCGGTCCCGTTTAATCAGGACCGGTTAACCACAACTTCAATAAGCCTATATAATACGCCCTATTAGTTTATTACACAGAGTTCGTTTTTGTTGTGTTACGCTTCAAATAGCTTTCTCCATATTCCGGTATATAAATAATATACACGTCGTCACTATTTGTTTACTTCGCCTACGGCTAAGGAATGATTTTTAAAAATTTTAATCTGCTTAGTTGTCAAGGCACTGTACAAGAGCTAGCACAGAGTGCGTGTTTGAAGTCAATGTTGCAGACTGGTACTATTTCTATTACGGGACAATCAGTTAAATGAAAAGGCTTTATGATGAAAAAAAAGGAATTTGACAAAAACTTATAGTAAGTAAAACAAAATAACTATAAACTTACCTATTCTCAAAACAAAGAATTTCAGCTACAAACACTAAATACTTTTTAACAAATTCAAGATCGCAATGATAGTAGCCGATGTGCTCACAATATAAACAACAATGTAATTATAGTCTGTTTCTTATAAAGACAAAGAAAGCTATAAAAGCATATGACCCCGTGACCTATCAGTATTCTCTGGTCACCGGTTTATAGTCTGTTTCCCCGCATCCAAAAATTGATGGGCGCGCCGCTTAGTGAAGTACCTATATTACGAGAGTCATTTGATAGACGTAGCAAAGATACCGGGCGAATTAATAGGTCCTCAAATTATTATTATTCTTTAATTCGCCAGACCGGCATCACACACAAGATAGGTAAATTCCACGTCCGATGAGGCGAGGGTTTTTTAAAATTAAGGAAAAATACATCGCGAATTTTAACGAATGTTTTAACCTGTCCACTTATTTAGAATGGTTATTAATCACATGTCCTCACAAAAAAAACCCACTGAATTAAAAATTGACTATAAACCATCACTGTTTACTTAATTCTTTGGAAGGTTTTTTAAAAATTCGTTGAATTGAGGGCATCGCGAAAAAGCTGAACGCAAGCAGGAGAAGTGGGCTATGATGCTACACGACGCAAGAACATTCTCTCGTTGGTTCTCAAAACATAAGGTTTATAGGGACTGGTGGTTAACCGGTCTTTTTTTGAACGGTTAACCGGTCCTCAAAAAGTAGTGGTCTTAACAACCTTATTTTAAACAATGGAACTTTGTTTAACTATTTGGAATAATGTTTTTATGTTTCAATTTGTTGTTAGATTTGTTCAAGACAATTTCGTTTTTCCTCAAATTTTCCTTATTCAAGATTTTTGCTCTTAGTTAAAGTAAATCTTTTTTGAGCTTTTATGTAAAGATTCCACCACAAGGGACCCTGGGATGGCTGGGGCCCTAGGCCGGGGCCTTGTAGGCCTAGGCAGAAATCCGACCCTGATTTCATCCCTTTATATGAAAAGCTGACCAAAAACCAAAACGTAAAACAACAACCTGCAGTTGGCTAAATTTGTTCAACTTACTGGACATCCGACAATACATCTTAAGACACTAAGCACTGAACTGGATATAGGAGCTGATCCAGTCGTTATTAGTCGCACTCTCCCTCCTAGTGCTGCTTGGACTGTGCGAAAAACTATTTTATCCCATATGCTGTTATTACGAATGACTCCTCTGTGGAATGTTAAAAATTGAGTCATTCTTAGAAGGGTACAATTTCAAAAAAATCTATCTTTAGATTAAAAAATTTATAAAGCAAGAACAAAAAACCCCTTACATAAAATAAATACCTTGAAAGTATAATTTTAAATCTAAATAATGCAAGCAGTGACAAATACATTGCGTCCAATAATCCAGCATTATGACTTAGTTACACAATGGCCTAATCAGGTAATAAATACAACTCGCCATTATTCACATCTATCTTTTCAATAACAATCGTCCATCCCTTGTTTTATATGGGATTGGGTAATACTCTTCATTTTATTCTATCTCCTTGACTGTAGATGTTTGTTTATCAGCGTTTGCCCTTCTAAATAGCTTCAGACTGATAGTGTGGAATTTGGGGATTAATGCAAAAAGTAGGTGATGGAAATAAATGTAAGCATTGCAATAGTGAAACATTTTGAAATCTTGAGGATAAGTCAACCTCCTGATTAGTCACTTGATAAGTGGAATTTTAAATTTCTTCAACTATCACTACAGTAAACTCATGGCATTTACATAATAAGTCAGGCATGTAACTCTTTGATTTTGGCATTGAAATTTTGAAGAAAAAAAAACAACACCTCGACTTATACTTACACTCTTGGTATAACTGGTCCTGAGATTATAATTACTTGATACAATGATTATTTTCCTTTGCTTGGTACTGGAGGTAATATCCCAATATAATGACATGATTCAAAAAAGGAAGCACACGCAAACACCCACCCAATGTTATTTCAACTCACCTTTTCAGCTCTTTAGCTTTGCTGCTGAGTGCTAAATTAAAAAGGAATTTTTTAACTCTACTTGCACTTACACCAGTCATAACCTGAAGATAAAACAATTTAACTTAAAATGTACAGCTGCATCTGGTTAATTTCATGGCTACAAGGGTCATTTAAAATTTCATTTCCTCCATTGCTCTAAAAGAATCCATTTCACCTACACATTACACCTAATACAAATAAGTATTTACTGATAGAATTTAAATTAAGTTTTATAAAGCTAACCAGTAAGTTTTCCTGACCAACTTTTTATGATCTTACTTTATCATAAAATCTATTGAGCAACCGAGGCACAGAGGGAAACAGGGTTGGCTTCAGTTCCTTAATATCATCCATCAATTTCTTGACATCACCTTGAAAGAAACCAATACGAGCACCAACTGTTAATAAACAACCCTGCAATGGAAGAATATTTAACAAAGAATAAGTACATTTATTGATGGCATTGTATGATTAATTATTTTAAAAGTAATACTAAGGTGTAAAATTAATTCCCCAATAAACAAGAAAATGACTATAGATGAAAAGTGAGACCAAGTTACCCAAGAACTTTATCAAATAATGGAGTATTATTTTAAAATAGATGTTGCACAATGCCTTATTTTAGAGGTTGGCACACAGATGAGCCGCTGGATTAGTGACCTTAAGAAATCTGATTCCAAAAAAAATGTATAGTTGAGTAATGATCTAGTTTATTAGCAAAATGTTCAGCAAAAGCCCAAAGTTTTTGTGGTTTATTACCAGATGACGTAAGACCACAGATTGGTCATTGCAGGTAACTACCCAGGCATGACCTGGTGAGCTATAGGCAGTTCTGTGGTAATACCTGTATGATATCTGAAATCTAGTCATGCACCAGGGATGTGCTGCAGGGTTGGCAAGAGTTATTTGTTATATTAAGTTGTGCAGGCAAGCACCTAACCAATAAAAAAAACCCTAGTGAGCTGATAATTAAGCAGATGTGAGAGTGAGAAATAAGGGTCAACGGTCACCAATATGAGGAGACAGAGTGGAATGTAAGATGGAGAGTTCTGGTGAATAAGTCGGTATGTAGTGGATTCACCTGGACAGAACAGGAATTGGTGAAGGACTGCAGTGGGGACAATCACATAGGAATATACTTTTACAACCTGTTCTCTTTAATTCATTCTTCTTGCATGGTGTCAGACTCAATAGTAAAAGACAACTCAAAATTTTAGAATTGTATGAAAAACTAGTACTTACTTCAATTAATCTTTCATAGGAATGAGCAAGAGGCAAATAAGAAATCAGAACATCATCTGGATTAAGTGATGTTCCACACTTCTCCTGATAGGGAATATATACAAATATATAAATATAAACCTCCCTTAAAAGATCCCAAAATATCAACACACACACACACATATATTTATCTCATCCATCTTTTTGAGTGTGTGTGTGTGTGTGTGAATTACTGTTTATATATATATATATAAATAAAATCAAAAATTCTTTTTATAATATTTAATGTTATGCAGTTGCATAGATTTTTTAAACTAAATTTTTTGTTATCCTTAATGTTATCTTATAAATGTACTTTAATAACAATGGGTCAAAGAAAAATGCTAGACTTACCAGAAAATATAGAGCGGCAGACATACTGGCTAGTGAATTACCATGGCTCAGCATAGCCCCTTTGGGTGTACCTTTGATGAAAAATAACATTTTATTTTTAACATGGCTTTAAGCATAATTTTACTAGTTGTTAAAGATTTTAGTAGGGCCAAGTCTAGTGCTGACCAGGAAATACAGAGTAATATAACAACGATGACTTTCAACTGAAACAAACAGAACATAGTAAAAATAAAACGTTTTGTCAAACCTGTAGTGCCACTTGTGTAGCAAATCATGCACAAGTCAGTGGATTTGGGTGGCTGAAACAAAGTTCATTGACTCTACAACAAAGTTTAGTTTTTAATATTGAAATGTAGGGAGCAAATATTTAAAATTCCATGTAACACTGTTTAATATATTCTACAAGTTATATCTGAGATATAGTTTAATGATACTGATAAAGATATTTTTAGAGTTCGGTCCAATACGAAATATTGATTAAATGAAGATTACTTTATTAACCATTAATTTTTTTTAGTGTTATCTTTGCGCTGAACATGCTTTAAAGAGCACGGTGGAAGTTTGAGATTAACTTATAAATTAATATAACAATTTAAATAACTTACATTTGGCTGAACTGGATTTTCTCTGCCCAATTTCTGTTGATATAAAGTTTTAATTTATAAAATTTTCATAAAACATGATGGGATATTAATTAAAATTGTAATTGCTTCTCTGTCACTAAAACATCTCAATAAACTACTAACGCTTTACAAATAGGACTTATTCTAAATTTCTTACCTCTACATCTTCAAACTGAAGCAAGATCACACCATCACTATCAGCCTTAGTTTTGTTTTCACTGTTTACTTTATCAATGATAATTATTCTTTCCAAAATAGGGAATTGCTTCCTTCGATCAAGTAATGTTTTAACTTTGGCATTATTGTCACAAATTATGGTAGATAATTCAGCTGAAAAGAAAAAAAAAGAAGCTATCAGATAGACATTTTTTAAATTTATTAATTGACTTAAGAAATGATTTTATAATCTGTAAGTTTTGCATTTTTGTGTATGAATATTTTAATTCATATGTTTACACTACACTGCAAAGAAAAGGCTGCAATTATTACTTAATTAGGATTTTAAAAAAATAAAAATAAAATTATTTTAATTATTTTTTTTACAAAGTTATATTAAAAGTAATATAGATAAAAAATGCAATGAATCTTTATAAAAGTAATTGCAATTAGCTAAAAGAATATGTATTCAAAAATCAAGTTGCTTGGCTTCTTGCCTCAATCAATAATTCTTCCTGTACTAAATAAAACTAATACCATGGACTAAATCTTTGCTTTTCATTCAAAAGAACCACATACAGTATTTACATATCTTTGATTTTTGAACAGTTCATGACACCCAAAAAACAAAACAAATGTAAGATGATCATCAACATGTAAAAATGTTATTGACAAGATTTACCTTGATTAATAATGAAATTACATGCATCCTCTCCTAATGTATCATACAATGGAACCCCTGTCAACGAATGTCGGTAAAATGCTTGGTCGGCAATAACATACTGTTAAAAGAAAACAATAAGATGCAAGGTAAACTATTCAAAGCTGAAATCTAACATAATTACACGTTTAGAATTACTTGAAAAAACATTTCAATGGTTCTTTCATCAGATGAACATTAATTAACATTAGCCCTACATACCTCAGGCCTGTTTTGTGAATAAAGTCCAACTCTGGTATCATTTTCTGGTTTCAGGCCATGTTTCAAAAGTCCTGCACCAAATGCTGTGGCTCTTTCATTTACCTAGAGACAATTAGAAAATGTTATTGACTACACACTAAAATTATCTAAATTAGACCATACAATGCAGAATAATTATGACCTTGAAAAGTCCCAAACATCAAATAAATACTGCAATACATTTAACTACTTGATGAACTCACATGAACACCCTGTCTATGTCATGTGAACATTCTCAGTGTTAATATTGGCCTGACAATCAAATATCAATTAAAAGTGCACACAAAAAAACAGCCATTCACAACAAAAATTTAGATTCCACCATATGGTTCAATAGTTACTTCACCTGTTTATAAGTAAGCCATTGATAAGGTGTCTCTGGTGTCGGTTTCCAGCCAAGACATGGCTTATCACCTGTAAAATTTTAAATCATAAATATTTATCATCCAAACTAGCCAAGATATATTTGTTTTGCTGTAATGGCAATTTAAAATAACACTAGCATTTTATTTAAAAATGAATTTAAATAGCATAGATTTCCATTAAAAAATCTTTCAGATTACAATTTAAATGAGAATAACAAGACAAAAGTGAAATAAAGAATGTAAGACAGCTTTACTCTTAAGGAATGAAATACAAAGCAGACCATAGTATTATAACAAAAATATTTTAAGAATGGTCAAAAGGAAGAATAACTCCAAGAATATTGTTATTTTATTAATGCAATGTTGCCGTTTGTGGTCAGTAAATTTGAAGGATTTGTGAAATGTTCTTAGATAGATCTGTTCCTGATGTTTGTAGGGTGCTTTCCAAGGAAAGTATTTGGGATATGTTATATTAAAAAAAACAAGTGTTATGTCATTTCCCTTATTTTTTGTGTGTATGTGGTTTACATTTTTAGGGAATGAAAAATGTCTTCTGCTTTGTTATATATTATATTGTGCCTTCCAGTACATAGTGTCGAAAACAATGCCTTTTATCGTAAGAAAACTCACTACCGATTAAGTATCAGAAGAGACAGGTGAGATGGACCCAAGAGGGTAGAGTTAGTAAATATAAGAAGATGCTGATTTGTAAGACTTGCAGAAGACATCTTCACAGGAACTTTATTGATAGTGTAAATGTTAACTAATTAACAATCTTAACCGGCAGTGATTGCAGTCTGCAATTATAATCATCTGATTCCATGAAACAAAATATACCCTTAAGTTTAGATATTGTACCTGATACTCTTACTCCTCTTTGAAATCCTTCATACAGCGTGTCTACATCATCATAATACTTGGCAATGGGTTTATCTTCAGTGCATAAGCGGGATATGCGAGCCCCATCAGTTGTCTGAAATTAAAAAAAAGACAAATTTTGAAGAAAAAACAACATACAAGTGGACAATAAAAAAGCAACTGAAAAATATAATAATTTGATATAGCGTTGTACCCCAGCAAGTAGCTGAGCTCACAACGCTTCACATAAAAATAGTTATACACATATATAATAATCAATGCACTCAATGTAAAAATACATATCATAACCACAACATATAACGACATAAAAGAATTATAAACTGATCATGATCACTTAGAATGGAAAATAATTAAAGGAAGTAAGGCAATACGTAACCAGCTGAAGCTTCCTATTTAAAAAACCAAAAACACACACATATATAAATGATAATATTTATCGAATACTTCATAATTTTAATCTTAGAAGAAATGTAACATTGCACAGCCACCAGCTAGCTGCCAGCCCCTTCCAAACCAATTAATTAGTAAGAGTAAGAGTGTGTAATTTCATCAGTTAATGAGCTTTCATTTCACAACTTAAACTAACATTTTGTTAAAAGAGCGGGCACCCACATAACATTTTATAGGATTCTCGTGGAATAAAAGCCAGAGTAAGTGAAATGTTATTCAACAACTGACAACATACTTTTACATATTGAACTTGAATCAACTCTATTAATTAAGATGCTAAAACTAAAAGTTAAATTCTCTCACTTGTCAATACTTTAAAGCTTAATTAGTCTTGTTCAGTGCTGGTGGACTATAAAATGCCCTCAGGCATTATTATGGCAATAAATTATGGCATGACTGATTATAATTTGATAAATCATAATTAATATATAACAAGCAAAAGGCTCAAGTTTAAGTGTTTGTTTTTTTTAAAGTATGACTTTAACTTTAACTTGAGCATTCACCGCTTTCAGGACTCACAGCTTGGGATTGATTATCTTGCTTTAAAAACGTAAATTTTTCAGCATAAACATGACTAGATCTGCAGCAACAGCAGCATCGTGAGCATCGTGTCATTATCGGGCGTTTGTATGTTACAATAAGCAGCCGTTTCAAACACAGCTTGTTCCTTTTAATGGGCATAAGAAAACTTGGTTGCTTTAGTTGACAGGAAGTGGTAAACGAAACAAAATGTTTGCGCGCGCTCATCTCCCAAATAAACATTTTCCCTTCATTCATGATGGGAACTTCCCATGAACATGGAAAACGAGTGAGCACTGATGTATTCATAATGATATTGCGATGGATGTAAAAATTTCTCACCAAAATGTTCATTTTATAAATTGTATACTTACTGATGTAACATTTATTTTAAATATAAGCAATATAAAAAAGGTTTAAAGTATAAATTATAACATAAAATGAACATTTGGTCCCAACCCGATTAGAGATCGATTTTGATGGTATAAGTTACAAGTATAGCAATTTTAAACTAAAAATGATCTATTTAATAGATGATTACGTCATGAGGTGTCAATTAAAAGTACACATGAGTGTCAATTGGTGCGATTTTATACAACGCTACGCACGAAAAACCAAATGGTGTTACCCTGAGATGTAATTGTAATCAATTGTTATGAGATCAACAAACTTAAACTCCTGTACTGTAAGAGAACGTAATAATTAAGTGTATTGTTCTCGATGCACAAACTTAAAATTGAGATATTATTTGTATTGTAGCATGCCAAATAGAAAGTCATTAATTCTGGAAGTGCAAATTATTAATAATTATTTTTTATTTGCTCTAACTCTATTAAAAAATACCACACCCCTCTTCATCGAATGGGCTGAGTTAGATACTAATACAAGCGCACGCGCATACCTCACAACATATGTAAAATGTAGGCCATTGAATGACATGCAAATGAAGAAAACTGAATACTAAGGAATTACCAATCTGAAGGGGCGTCTCTTGGACTGTACTTGTAACCTCATGTAAGGGGGTATGTCGTAATAACCTCTAGATGACACAACGCATCCCATTCTATCGACAACTCCAATATACACAAACCAGTACGGTTTATACAATATGACCTATTTATATTTCACACAGAGTCTTTGCGACGTAGTTCTGGTTACACTAACACTATTCAGCCTCAGCAGATGTCAGGCTTATGGCTCAAGAATAATTTATTCCTATTTAGAACCCGAACGTTAGCAATTTCAAATACATGATATACATGCTAAATCACATGATAACGGGTGATACGGATATGAGAGAATCAATGAGTAATCCATTGCTTTTCATTTTGTCATCTCTTCTGTTAACCTCGGCACGGGCCACGCAGTTTCCCCATTATGGCACAGAGTTGCCATGCGGTCGTTTATTGGTGGATGGGCATCACACGACTCACGCGCAGCCTCGATCTCAATTCAAGGTCAACAAGCCAGGCGCCCCACCACAACTCGAGGTATTTCCCGTGTCTGAACTATTTAGGTCGTGAAACACCGTTTGTTGATGATGCAATAATGTAGCAGGGATGTCAGTTCTAGTGTGGGAGAGTCAAACGATTTTATATCGTGTGACTGAGTGTTTCGGTTTGTATTAGGGGTGTACCGGATTAAAATTTTTGAACGGATTTTGCATGATTTATGAAGTGAAATTATAACGCATATATACTATAGATCATGTTATTATTGTTATGTTGCGATTCATTATTTCGCGAAATCAGTTAAGTCACGGTAATTCCATGGCTCCCAAATTTTGTGACGTCACACAGCAAATTCGTTCGGCTATGCAAGAAATAAGGAAGAAAATCTTTTTTTGTTTACGTATGCACGTCTAAATAAATGATAATAATACGTGGGAAAAGTATCTAAGTAACAAAAAGTATAAATTATTAATAAATATGTTAAATTAGAGAAAAATATTAGAAATATTTTCTTAAATTTTAGTAGATCAAATTAATTTTAATCGATTAATTAATCGATAATTTCTGTAGCCCTAATATATCCGGATTTATGAAGTAAAATTCTGCCGGAGTTTTAAAAATGACCGGATTCCGGATTTGCCGGAGCAGAAATCCGGTACACTCCTAGTTTGTATTAACTTCCTTAACAGCCCAACATGATGTAGTAAAGTATAAACCAGACAGATTATTCCTCGGTTAAAAAACAAACATGATTTTTAAGCTATCGAAAAATTTATTATAAAATATTCCAATTAACAGACGACAATGTTACCAATTTACCAATAGTGTTATTTAACACCGGTAGTGATTTCAATTTCAACACTCGATAAGGCTAATTAATGGCTTAGCTTGAATATCATTACACTTACACAATAACATGCCGAAATTTAGCACACATGGGGAAGTTTTTTTAGCTTGGCTTAGTGATTTGGTTGTTTAAAATCTATCTAAAATATGCAACCTAAATACACTATTTCGTACATAACCGATAAAGGGAACCTATAATGTGAGCCAGTGAATGCGTCCGTCTTTAAGTCTTAAAAGTATTTAGTAGTCCTTAGAGTCTAGTCATTTTAATGACCGGCTTTATTCTCACCTATAAATACAGGGCGAATACATGTTGAGATGGAGTGTGTGTTTGTGGTCGTGAAGTTACGCTTCCAGGCTTTGGAGACAAAGTGTTAATTTTGATTGGACTTAGAGGTACGGTTTGTGATGAGGGGCTAAGGTATAAATCTAAATGTCTTATTATTTTGAATGCTGCCCACACATGACCTCCCACAATAGTCGACTTTACTACACTGTTTGGGAGTGAGAAGATTGAAACTTGGTCCAACGGATATCGTTTGCCCTTTGTAAAATCCCACTATATCTAAGATTTTCAATGCGCTGACTGTATTGCAAAAATATTTTCAAAGCTCGCGAATTGTACTTTAACTTTTTGAAAGCGGTCAATCCACCGTCAAGTAAAATATAAAAGAAAGAAAAAACACGAAACTAGTTTAACCCAAACCCCTTAAGACTACAGAACATGATTTAAACAAAATCCGGGAGAAATGAGGAAGTGCACACTTCCTATGGATAAAATCTACATTATCTTGTTACATACTATTGTCATTCTAAGGGTGACCCGTCAAAACGGCCCCAGACAAATTGTTTAATTTTTTGCATTTTAACCTTTGTTCAACTTTTTAAAAAATCTTTTAAGAAAGTGGTCAATTTGTAAAATTATTTCTTGTGATGTTATGATACTATTTCTTCTCAACAAACAATTGTGACTTGATACTATATAGAGTAACTTTTAGTAAATACCGTATATACTCGTTCTATAGCCCGTTCGTTCAGAAGTCGACCCCCCAAACTTTTCCCCCTTCATTTTGTCCCAAAAAAAAAGGTCGGCTTGCGAACGAGTATATACGGTGTTACTATTATTGTTACCTGTGAACTAAAACTGACACTGAATCGGTGATTAAAAATACGTATATAAAATGTTTAGTGTATTTATATTCAATTTACACCTATTAGTCCAGGGCCGTTTTGTCGGTGAACCCATTCTAAATTCTAAGGCCCTAAGGCATGTCCACTCATTGATGGGGCGGGAGGGATTGGCGGTGCTGGGCAGGAAGGTGTGACCTGAATGAGGCGTCTAAAGCAGGGACTGGTGCGGGTTAAGACGAAAATTCAATGGCTATTTGCAACACGCACTGTCACGCTTGAGCAGTAAAAGGCCGTAAGGGTGACCTTCACGACATTGAAGACCTAGCACGATCCTGACATAGATGAAATTAAGGTAATTAAACAACCCGTAAAAACAAAGTTTTTGACGATAAACCCCTTATAATTTATATACGAGACATAACTAAAAGTATTGATTATGTTCAATATAATACACACCGCGCGACAGACTAGCATAAACATTTACAGATCGAGAAAATATTATAAAAGTATGTTCAGTATAATACGCACCGTGCTAAGTATGTTCAATATAATACGCACCACGCGACAGACTAGCACAAACATTTACATGCTACACAGAGATAATCTAAAAATTCATTACTTTACAGTACATTCGATCAATATGAAATTTTGATAGATTGCATTGTCAGGTGACAAAAGTCTATGCGCAAAATTTCATCTAGATAGGATCACGGGAAGTGGGTCATTTTTTTTAACTTTTGTTTTTCCGCGGGAACATGCGACCACGACGGACAGACAGCCAAGACGGTGACGTTAATACAAGGGATTTAAAAAACAGACCAGACAACTTAACAAGAATACTGGCAATTTTCAGATTTTGATGCACTTACATTTTATAATGGGCAATTTTCGTAATTTAACATTTCAAAGTACTAGAATTTTAACATTTTTATTTAATTTAAAAAAAAATTGCTTAGGTAATTTTAAGACGAATTCAGCTATAAATAAAAACGTATTTAGTAGACCAGTGATGGTGAACCTATGGCACGCGTGCCACAGTCGGCACGTAGAGCCTCTTCAGCCGGCACGCGACTAATAAAATATTAATTCCTTAATCAAACCAGGTTTCATGGGAGTAATTTGGGAGTGTTGGCACTTTGCTATACAAATAAGTCGGTTTTGGTTGAATTTTGGGCACGCGACCCAAAAAAGTTGGCCATCACTTTAGTAGACTAATACCAGAAAAGAAGTCATTTTCATGGATAAGCTTGAAAAAGACGCAACAAAACAACGAACTTATCGGCAAAAACTACCAAAAAGCCTTTTTTCCAGCAAAAAATAATAAACGTGAAAAACTTAGCTTGCAATTGCCCTATGAAATCCAAGTGGCAGGAAAGAGTTTTTGACAGTCATTGAGTTACAATTTACATAGTATTAATATATTATATGTAACATAATAAATTATTAAAATTACATCTATTCGTTGATGACACAAAAGGTATGAAAAGACTAAAAATATCACCTTGAGTTGAAGACTTTGATTGTTTAATCCAATGTGTGTCAGATTTGTGCTGATAATAGTTGGTGTCTTTGGTCTTACTTTGGTGCCGTTAGACTGGACGTTGTTGTTATCCGTCACTTGGACACTCATGTTTCATGCGGTTAACCTAACTTATTGATACAACACACTATTTCGTGATTGATGATTGTCTATAATTTCTGTCAGTGTATCACAATTTAACTTTTAAGACCATTAATTATTATTAAACGCAATGGCTTTACATTTCTCTAATGAATTATCCACTAACCAATAATACAATTAAATAAATGATAACTGCCACTACTACTAAAGATCAATGTCAACCAGACAACTAAAAAATAAATCCCAGAAATTTTGAAATCACAACTCAAAATAAAAAAGTGCCTTAAATAAAATAATGTCTTAATAACAGATATAAAAGTTAATAAAAGTAATAGAAACAACTATAAACGTTGGGAGACCTCGTGTTTCGTACCAACAATATTATTATTATTTATTAACAATTTACGAGGCCACGCCTGACCTAGACTTTTCAAGACATTTTCTTTTTATATGAGGGAACTTGCTATTATTTGTTGCGAACATGCCATGGCCTGCACTCTCCGTGCATTGTGCATGATTCAAAGACGCAAGTCAACAAGGACGCTTATCATTCTTTATCTGTGGACTATGGATACTAGTACTAGGCCTAAGACAAAACTAATCTTATGATAATCTACGGCTACGGTCAATATCTGAAGTTGAATTACAAAACTAAAACGAATATTGAAAACACACATCAGGAGACCTAAAATAGCGTTTTATCTCCTGAAGAACTTTTCAGCCGGCTTGTTTACGATTCAAAATCCAATTAAACCAAGTGAAGTAGAGTCAGCACAGGCAGGCCACATCGTGTGATTCACATCGTGTGACTGTGACAACACGCCGACCAAACGCAGCAAGACGAAGCACAACAGGGCACGTGGAGAATTGAAACGAGGCTCAGCACGCATTTGTCCGCCTTATTTAAAAATGATTTTCTAAGTCTAAATAAACCTTAAAAAATGATTTTTTAAAAATCACGTTTTTAAAAGCGTACTAAAAAGAAGAAAATAATTTAAAACTTGTAAGTTCAAGTAGTTTGAGTTAATATGACTAAAAACGTGGGGCGGGCGCTTATGAGGTTTAACATATGCAGCTCAGTCATTCTCTCACTTATAGATCTCTCTTTTGCCTTCTAAATTAGAAATCTAAATTTTTATACCAAACACCCGCCCCACGTTTTTAGTCATATTAAATGAAAGTACTTGAACTTACTTGTAATGACCATTGAGGGCCGTGCCACAAGGTTTACTTGACACGGCCCCACATTAGTACATACGATTAATGACTTTATGCCCTTGGTCTCTCTCGCAAACATTTTAGTTTTTAGTAAATAAAAGACTTCCTGGGCATTTCCAGAAAAAAAAATTAACATCGAACTATATTCTTGATGTATTAAAAAACAAACAATAAACTTATTGTCACGGTTAACATCGACTTAAGTTCCTGGTGTATTTTTTAGTAAAAACAAGACACGTATTGTCACAGTTAACATCGACTACATTTCTGATGTATTCTTTAAAACAAGACACGTATTGTCACAGTTAACATCGACTACATTCCTCATGTATTTTTTAAAACAAGACACGTATTGTCACAGTTAACATCGACTACATTCCTGATGTATTTTTTAAAACAAGACACGTATTGTCACAGTTAACATCGACTACATTCCTGATGTATTTTTTAAAACAAGACACGTATTGTCACAGTTAGCATCGACTACATTCCTGATGTATTTTTTTAAAACAAGACACGCATTGTCACAGTTAACATCGACTACATTCCTCATGTATTTTTTAAAACAAGACACGTATTGTCACAGTTAACATCGACTACATTCCTGATGTATTTTTTAAAACAAGACATGTATTGTCACAGATAACATCGACTACATTCCTGATGTATTTTTAAAAACAAGACACGTATTGTCACTTTAAAATCGACTACATTCCTGATGTATTTTTAAAAACAAGACACGTATTGTCACAGTTAACATCGACTACATTCCTGAAGTATTTTTAAAAACAAGACACGTATTGTCACAGTTAACATCGACTACATTCCTGATGTATTTTTTAAAACAAGACACGTATTGTCACAGTTAACATCGACTACATTCCTGATGTATTTTTAAAAACAAGACACGTATTGTCACTTTAACATCGACTACATTCCTGATGTATTTTTAAAAACAAGACACGTATTGTCACAGTTAACATCGACTACATTCCTGATATATTCTTTAAAACAAGACACGTATTGTCACAGTTAACATCGACTACATTCCTGATGTATTTTTAAAACAAGACACGTATTGTCACAGTTAACATCGACTACATTCCTGATGTATTTTTTAAAACAAGACATGTATTGTTACTAGGCCTGTCAACGGGTACCCGTTCGAAAATTTGGACTGGTACCCGGACAGTATTTTTCAACAATATTGAGAGCCCTAATTGTCACAGTTAACATCGATCTATACTCCTCATGTATTAAAAAAAATAATTAATGGAACATAAGTCTGTCACGCAAGAAGCTTCATGTGTGACGTCAGAAAACTGTTTACTTTTAATATAGGTGTGTGTGTGTGGGGGGGGGGAGGGTTGTTAGCAGTGTTCCCTCTCAGGTCTGTTGGTCAGTGTACACAATACCAAACTCGTGTGCAAAGTTGATCAGGTTTGTTGGTCAGTGTACACACTACCAAACTCGTGTGCAAAGTTGATCAGGTTTGTTGGTCAGTGTACACAATACCAAACTCATGTGCAAAGTTGATCAGCTTTTTTGTCTTCAAAATTTTACACCCCACAAACACAATATTATCCATATCGAAATTTGCTGCGCGGAAATTCTAAACTGATAGGCGGCCGCACAGCTGAAAGGGAAGATTGGTTGTCAGAGGTTTTTTTGTTGAATATTGATGGAAACATACAAGATGACTTTACACAAGTTTAGGGACAATTTAGACATTTGTATTAACTTTAATAGACTTTGTTTGTAATTTCTAAAACCAGAAAACGTCATAGCTCAATGAGTGATGTTCTATTTTTAGATTACAGTTTAGCAGAACATTGTTTTGAAGCATAAATACAGTCGAATCACTATGTTCTCAAAATTGTTAGCTTAGTAAAATAACGAAACTGTTTTTTCCTTTTCACGTCCGATAAGCTGTCTTAAATTAACGAACAATGAAATAGCTGCTAAGAAACATCCTTCTCAATGTACCTATATATTGACTCGTTTCTTTTATTAAATGTTTATGAAATTTGTCCTTAATATATATATAGCCCCAATATTTCTATTAAGGTTTCCGCTATATTATGACAAGGCCTTTAGAAGATTTTATTTCCTAAAACTAATCTTAGTATTTATTGTGTATTTATGGTGAAAGCTTTGAAAAATCAATTTTATGATGGGATTTTCCGATATAAGCAAAAGTTAGTTGCTTCTTGCACGTAACATAAAACTCATGACGCCCAATAAGTTAAGTGTAAGTAGTTATGTTAAAAAAATCAAGTATTTACAAAACAAATTGCACGTTGTTTATGCCAAAAAAAAGAGGCCCCAGATTAATTATGATTATTTTAAAAAGTTTGCCCGTTATATACACTGCATTCCACACAAAAATGCTTTAATATAAGCGCATCGCTCAAAATATTTCTGAACTCATTTGAGCACATTCCGAATACATACCAATAAACATCAATGACGCAAAAACATAATGCAACAGCGAGTGAATTGATTGTAACTTGACTATCACCAACAACTAGCTTCCATCGAGTTGGATGAAGGCGAAGGGTTAACAAGACGTGCACAGTGAGACAAGGGCCGTGTCATTGGAAGTATGTCAGTATTGTCAGTAGACAGTGCATAGTGAGAGAAGGACCGTGTCATTGGAAGTATGTCAGTATTGTCAGTAGACAGTGCATAGTGAGAGAAGGACCGTGTCATTAGAAGCATGTCAGTAGACATAGTGAGACAAGGGCCGTGTCATTAGAAGCATGTCAGTAGACATAGTGAGACAAGGGCCAAGTCATTAGAAGCATGTCAGTAGACATAGTGAGACAAGGGCCGTGTCATTGGAAGTATGTCAGTATTGTCAGTAGACAGTGCATAGTGAGAGAAGGACCGTGTCATTGGAAGTATGTCAGTATTGTCAGTAGACAGTGCATAGTGAGAGAAGGACCGTGTCATTAGAAGCATGTCAGTAGACATAGTGAGACAAGGGCCGTGTCATTAGAAGCATGTCAGTAGACATAGTGAGACAAGGGCCAAGTCATTAGAAGCATGTCAGTAGACATAGTGAGACAAGGGCCGTGTCATTGGAAGCATGTCAGTAGACATAGTGAGACAAGGGCCGTGTCATTGGAAGTATGTCAGTAGACATAGTGAGACAAGGGCCGTGTCATTGGAAGCATGTCAGTAGACATAGTGAGACAAGGGCCAAGTCATTGGAAACATGTAAGTAGACATAGTGAGACAAGGGCCAAGTCATTAGAAGCATGTCAGTAGACATAGTGAGACAAGGGCCGTGTCATTGGAAGCATGTCAGTAGACATAGTGAGACAAGGGCCAAGTCATTGGAATCATGTCAGTAGACATAATGAGACAAGGGCCGTGTCATTAGAAGCATGTCAGTAGACATAGTGAGACAAGGGCCAAGTCATTGGAAGCATGTCAGTAGACATAGTGAGACAAGGGCCAAGTCATTAGAAGCATGTCAGTAGACATAGTGAGACAAGGGCCGTGTCATTGGAAGCATGTCAGTAGACATAGTGAGACAAGGGCCAAGTCATTGGAAGCATGTCAGTAGACATAGTGAGACAAGGGCCAAGTCATTGGAAGCATGTCAGTAGACATAGTGAGACAAGGGCCGTGTCATTGGAAGCATGTCAGTAGACATAGTGAGACAAGGGCCGTGTCATTGGAAGCATGTCAGTAGACATAGTGAGACAAGGGCCAAGTCATTGGAAGCATGTCAGTAGACATAGTGAGACAAGGGCCAAGTCATTGGAAGCATGTCAGTAGACATGGTGAGACAAGGGCCAAGTCATTGGAAGCATGTCAGTAGACATAGTGAGACAAGGGCCATGTCATTGGAAGCATGTCAGTAGACATAGTGAGACAAGGGCCGTGTCATTGGAAGCATGTCAGTATTGTCAGTAGTACAGCAACGGACACTTGACACATCAATAAATCCCTGCATAGTTCATCTCATTTAAGACAGTAAATACCAAACTGTATTACCGACCAACGCTTTACATGGTTAGGGAATTTTTAAATTCAAGACACAGATAATTTTTCAAACCCTCGTACTGTGACATCTGCAGTTTAATGAAAGAAAGACCAAAAAAACCCACCAAAAACAAACACTACGATAGTCAGTATGACCAAGCCGTCAATTAGTCTGATCAGTATCAAGAAAAAAGAATTTAGAGACTGCATCAAATTGACAAGAGTAGGAAATATGCACATATAAATATAAATAGAATCGCTATCGCTGCGAACGATACTAAGACTAAAGCTTCTAAGGACAGAGTCAAGGACTTTGTGTGGCAGCATGTCCCAGATATTCACTGTTGTGTTTACACATATAAAGACAAACCAGCCACTTGTAATATCTGGAGTTGAAATCTGATTCTCAGCAAACCATCTACAACTGTGGCCCCTCCCCCATTCTCTCCCCATACATGTAAACGAGGCCTGCATGTCGGAGCTGCAAAAAGTCTATTATTCACCAAGTTCCACAAAAACATTCGAGTGTCCAGTTGCCCGGTATAGATAAGTGTGACGGTGACAGTGACACGAACCAGACGTATGTATGCCTGTAAGCACAGCCTCCATCATGACATTATAATCATCCGTCTAGCGCAGTCTGTCCCCAGAGTCTCTTCTAATCTGTTACACGTTACTCTGTCCTTAGAGTGTCTTCTAATCTGCTACACGTTACTCTGTCCTTAAAGTCTCTTCTAATCTGCTACACGTTGCTCTGTCCCCAGAGTCTCTTCTAATCTGTTACACGTTATTCTGTCCTAAGAGTGTCTTCTAATCTGCTACACGTTACTCTGTCCTTAGAGTCTCTTCTAATCTGCTACACTTTACTCTGTCCTTAGAGTCTCTTCTAATCTGCTACACGTTACTTTGTCCTTAGAGTCTCTTCTAATCTGCTACACGTTACTCTGTCCTTAGAGTCTCTTCTAATCTGCTACACGTTGCTCTGTCCTTAGAGTCTCTTCTAATCTGTTACACGTTACTCTGTCCTTAGAGTCTCTTCTAATCTGCTACACGTTACTCTGTCCTTAGAGTCTCTTCTAATCTGTTACACGTTACTCTGTCCTTAGAGTCTCTTCTAATCTGTTACACGTTACTCTGTCCTTAGAGTGTCTTCTAATCTGTTACACGTTACTCTGTCCTTAGAGTCTCTTCTAATCTGTTACACGTTACTCTGTCCTTAGAGTCTCTTCTAATCTGTTACACGTTACTCTGTCCTTAGAGTCTCTTCTAATCTGTTACACGTTACTCTGTCCTTAGAGTGTCTTCTAATCTGTTACACGTTACTCTGTCCTTAGAGTGTCTTCTAATCTGATACACGTTACTCTGTCCTTAGAGTCTCTTCTAATCTGTTACACGTTACTCTGTCCCCAGAGTCTCTTCTAATCTGTTACACGTTACTCCGTTACTCTGTCCTTAGAGTCTCTTCTAATCTGTTACACGTTACTCTGTCCTTAGACAGGGTGTCCACCCAAATCTGGTCCAAAAAAATCCTACCAGCCACCAAAAAATCCTACCATCCAACCGACAAGTAAAAGTTATTATTCGGACAAGTAAAAGTATATATTCTACAAGTAAACAATTTAACTTTCGGTATTGTATGTTAACATATTTTGTAAAAAATAACCTATATGGGTGTTCAAGGCTTTTATGCCTGACGATCCTATAAGGTAAGCTTGACCACAGTACTTGCACTTGAACTTTTCACGATTTTCACTTAGTTGTTCAAGCCACTCAGAGTAAGAAGTGTCTTTTAACCAGTCTGAATTAAAATAACATTTCCCCATGTTGATGGGATTGATAGTTTTTTTTGTAATAGTATACAAATTGTTAATATCTGGATAGTGAAGTAAGGAACAAAATTAAACTGACAAAAAGTAAACTAGTCTTAAGACTTTAGTCAAGAATTTGCCTACTGCAGCCTACCCTAAAAAATGTTAGTTAACACACTTTAAATTGTAACCATTTAACTAGACTAGAATCTAGATTTCTATATGTTTAGCACATAATTTTCAACACTGAACAGGACTGATTTTTAATCTATTTAATCATAAAAAATAAGCTTTGATTTGAAACAGAATCTAGATCTAAACCTATTTAAATAGTTGCTTTAATAGTTGTGACTTTGGCATACCGTGACTGTTTAAGTATTTTAAAAGAAATTAACTGAACTAGATCTAGATTTTAGACGTGGCTAGGCTAAGCCTAAGGGTTTTTTTGTTTTTAATTTTCACAAAATACTAGATTAGAGAGATTATTGACTTCAAGCAGACAAAATGGCGACTGCTGCTAAAGCAGCTAAACAATAAGCACAAAAATCGTAGTTAACACTGCTCCCATACATTTTTGGAGATATAACAAAATTAAATTAATAACTGGAATGAATCTTCATACTTTTCTTGACGTTTTATGACCGTTTTTAAGAAAATATGTTGATTTATAAAGATACAGGACAGGGCCTTGTCAAAGTTTTGAATCGAATGGTCATTTTTTAAAAATCCCTTATATTAACTTCGCGGCCGTCTCTCTCTCTCTGTCTTGGGCTCGGCGGGCGGGCGGAAAAACAGAAGTCGAAAATGACCCACTTCCCATGATCCGATCGAACTGAAATTTGGCACAAGGACCCGTCTGACCTAACAATGCATCGTATCAAAATTTCAGATCGATCGAACGTACCGTAATTAAATTAATGCATTTTTAGTTTATCCTTATATGAGGTATGTAATTCAAAATTCACTGTTTGTTAATGTTTTTTCTTCTTCCAGTTTCACGTGAGTTTGAGTTGACGCCGACCGTCGTGTTGACGACGACCGTCGTGCCGACACCCCCTCACATCCCACCCCCATTTATTAAAGACAAGGGACATCACTCAGTGTCAGTCTGTAAATGTTTAAAAATAATCACTGTTAGTTATGTCTCATATATAAGGGATTTATAGTCAAAAACTTTGTTTTTACGGGTTTGTTTTTTCTCTCTTCCCCTTGCCCTTACTTAGAATCTAGACTAGCTATTTTGCTGTCAAACATAGACCTATATCTGCCTTAACTTAAAAGTATCCCCCATTAAAAACTTTTACAATACTTGAATAGTTGGGGATAGATATTTATTATTTACTCAGATCATGATATATTTTTAACCAAAATCCTAATATGAATATCTAGATCTAGTATATTACACTAATTACTATTACGCGGTTACTAGATCTATACTATGGCTAAGCGTAAGTAATTTCACAATTTCTATCTGTTTCAATCACAGTGCACTTAATGTTTACAATGCCATCTTTAACGAGAATTATTTTGTTTAATATCTGTAATTTGTTTGTATAAGTTTAGTTTTCGACTTTTGTTTTAAAACACATTTAAAAAAAAATAAAACTATAGATATATACGATATGATATCGATATGGACAGGGGACTCTGTCATAGGTAAACAACAGTTTTCATACCGCTGCGAACTATTGGTATTTCCAAACCAAAACAACGTGCAACGTGAGCTTCGTCATTCATTTATTTATATCTTTTATCCGACCGAGGAACGTTTATCCTACCGAGATTTTGTTTATCCGACCGAGGATCGTTTATCCGACCAAAATCCGACTTATCCGACCACAAAATTTTTATCCGACTAAAATCCGACTTCGGTGGACACCCTGTTAGAGTCTCTTCTAATCTGCTACACGTTACTCTGTCCTTAGAGTCTCTTCTAATCTGTTACACGTTACTCCGTTACTCTGTCCTTAGAGTCTCTTCTAATCTGTTACACGTTACTCTGTCCTTAGAGTCTCTTCTAATCTGCTACACGTTACTCTGTCCTTAGAGTCTCTTCTAATCTGCTACAAGTTACTCTGTCCTTAGAGTCTCTTCTAATCTGTTACACGTTACTCTGTCCTTGGAGTCTCTTCTAATCTGTTACACGTTACTCTGTCCTTAGAGTCTCTTCTAATCTGTTACACGTTACTCGGTCCTTAGAGTCTCTTCTAATCTGCTACACGTTACTCTGTCCTTAGAGTCTCTTCTAATCTGTTACACGTTACTCTGTCCTTAGAGTCTCTTCTAAGCTGCTACACGTTACTCTGTCCTTAGAGTCTCTTCTCATCTGCTACACGTTACTCTGTCCTTAGAGTCTTTTCTAATCTGCTACACGTTACTCTGTCCTTAGAGTCTCTTCTAATCTGTTACACGTTACTCTGTCCTTAGAATCTCTTCTAATCTGCTACACGTTACTCTGTCCTTAGAGTCTCTTCTAATCTGTTACACGTTACTCTGTCCCCAGAGTCTCTTCTAATCTGTTACACGTTACTCCGTTACTCTGTCCTTAGAGTCTCTTCTAATCTGCTACACGTTACTCTGTCCTTAGAGTCTCTTCTAATCTGCTACACGTTACTCTGTCCTTAGAGTCTCTTCTAATCTGTTACACGTTACTCTGTCCTTAGAGTCTCTTCTAATCTGTTACACGTTACTCTGTCCTTAGAGTCTCTTCTAATCTGCTACACGTTACTCTGTCCTTAGAGTCTCTTCTAATCTGTTACACGTTACTCCGTTACTCTGTCCTTAGAGTCTCTTCTAATCTGCTACACGTTACTCTGTCCTTAGAGTCTCTTCTAATCTGTTACACGTTACTCTGTCCTTAGAGTCTCTTCTAAGCTGCTACACGTTACTCTGTCCTTAGAGTCTCTTCTCATCTGCTACACGTTACTCTGTCCTTAGAGTCTCTTCTAATCTGCTACACGTTACTCTGTCCATAGAGTCTCTTCTAATCTGTTACACGTTACTCTGTCCTTAGAGTCTCTTCTAATCTGCTACACGTTACTCTGTCCTTAGAGTCTCTTCTAATCTGTTACACGTTACTCTGTCCCCAGAGTCTCTTCTAATCTGTTACACGTTACTCCGTTACTCTGTCCTTAGAGTCTCTTCTAATCTGCTACACGTTACTCTGTCCTTAGAGTCTCTTCTAATCTGCTACACGTTACTCTGTCCTTAGAGTTTCTTCTAATCTGCTACACGTTACTCTGTCCTTAAAGTCTCTTCTAATCTGTTACACGTTACTCTGTCCTTAGAGTCTCTTCTAATCTGCTACAAGTTACTCTGTCCTTAGAGTCTCTTCTAATCTGCTACACGTTACTCTGTCCCCAGAGTCTCTTCTAAACTGCTACACGTTACTCTGTCCTTAGAGTCTCTTCTAATCTACTACACGTTACTCTGTCCTTAAAGTCTCTTCTAATCTGTTACACGTTACTCTGTCCTTAGAGTCTCTTCTAATCTGTTACACGTTACTCTGTCAATAGAGTCTCTTCTAATCTGTTACACGTTACTCTGTCCTTAGAGTCTCTTCTAATCTGCTACACGTTACTCTGTCCTTGGAGTCTCTTCTAATCTGTTACACGTTACTCTGTCCTTAGAGTCTCTTCTAATCTGTTACACGTTACTCGGTCCTTAGAGTCTCTTCTAATCTGCTACACGTTACTCTGTCCTTAGAGTCTCTTCTAATCTGTTACACGTTACTCTGTCCTTAGAGTCTCTTCTAAGCTGCTACACGTTACTCTGTCCTTAGAGTCTCTTCTCATCTGCTACACGTTACTCTGTCCTTAGAGTCTTTTCTAATCTGCTACACGTTACTCTGTCCTTAGAGTCTCTTCTAATCTGTTACACGTTACTCTGTCCTTAGAATCTCTTCTAATCTGCTACACGTTACTCTGTCCTTAGAGTCTCTTCTAATCTGTTACACGTTACTCTGTCCCCAGAGTCTCTTCTAATCTGTTACACGTTACTCCGTTACTCTGTCCTTAGAGTCTCTTCTAATCTGCTACACGTTACTCTGTCCTTAGAGTCTCTTCTAATCTGCTACACGTTACTCTGTCCTTAGAGTCTCTTCTAATCTGTTACACGTTACTCTGTCCTTAGAGTCTCTTCTAATCTGTTACACGTTACTCTGTCCTTAGAGTCTCTTCTAATCTGCTACACGTTACTCTGTCCTTAGAGTCTCTTCTAATCTGTTACACGTTACTCCGTTACTCTGTCCTTAGAGTCTCTTCTAATCTGCTACACGTTACTCTGTCCTTAGAGTCTCTTCTAATCTGTTACACGTTACTCTGTCCTTAGAGTCTCTTCTAAGCTGCTACACGTTACTCTGTCCTTAGAGTCTCTTCTCATCTGCTACACGTTACTCTGTCCTTAGAGTCTCTTCTAATCTGCTACACGTTACTCTGTCCATAGAGTCTCTTCTAATCTGTTACACGTTACTCTGTCCTTAGAGTCTCTTCTAATCTGCTACACGTTACTCTGTCCTTAGAGTCTCTTCTAATCTGTTACACGTTACTCTGTCCCCAGAGTCTCTTCTAATCTGTTACACGTTACTCCGTTACTCTGTCCTTAGAGTCTCTTCTAATCTGCTACACGTTACTCTGTCCTTAGAGTCTCTTCTAATCTGCTACACGTTACTCTGTCCTTAGAGTTTCTTCTAATCTGCTACACGTTACTCTGTCCTTAAAGTCTCTTCTAATCTGTTACACGTTACTCTGTCCTTAGAGTCTCTTCTAATCTGCTACAAGTTACTCTGTCCTTAGAGTCTCTTCTAATCTGCTACACGTTACTCTGTCCCCAGAGTCTCTTCTAAACTGCTACACGTTACTCTGTCCTTAGAGTCTCTTCTAATCTACTACACGTTACTCTGTCCTTAAAGTCTCTTCTAATCTGTTACACGTTACTCTGTCCTTAGAGTCTCTTCTAATCTGTTACACGTTACTCTGTCAATAGAGTCTCTTCTAATCTGTTACACGTTACTCTGTCCTTAGAGTCTCTTCTAATCTGCTACACGTTACTCTGTCCTTAGAGTCTCTTCTAATCTGTTACACGTTACTCTGTCCTTAGAGTCTCTCTTAATCTGTTACACGCTACTCTGTCCTTAGAGTCTCTTCTAATCTGTTACACGTTACTCTGTCCTTAGAGTGTCTTCTAATCTGTTACACGTTACTCTGTCCTTAGAGCGTCTTCTAATCTGCTACACGTTACTCTGTCCTTAGAGTCTCTTCTAATCTGCTACACGTTACTCTGTCCCCAGAGTCTTTTCTAATCTGCTACACGTTACTCTGTCCCCAGAGTCTCTTCTAATCTGCTACACGTTACTCTGTCCTTAGAGTCTCTTCTAATCTGTTACACGTTACTCTGTCCTTAGAGTCTCTTCTAATCTGCTACACGTTACTCTGTCCTTAGAGTCTCTTCTAATCTGTTACAATTTACTCTGTCCTTAGAGTCTCTCTTAATCTGTTACACGTTACTCTGTCCTTAGAGTCTCTTCTAATCTGTTACACGTTACTCTGTCCTTAGAGTGTCTTCTAATCTGTTACACGTTACTCTGTCCTTAGAGTCTCTTCTAATCTGCTACACGTTACTCTGTCCCCAGAGTCTTTTCTAATCTGCTACACGTTACTCTGTCCCCAGAGTCTCTTCTAATCTGCTACACGTTACTCTGTCCTTAGAGTCTCTTCTAATCTGCTACACGTTACTCTGTCCTTAGAGTCTCTTCTAATCTGTTACACGTTACTCTGTCCTTAGAGTCTCTTCTAATCTGCTACACGTTACTCTGTCCTTAGAGTCTCTTCTAATCTGTTACACGTTACTCTGTCCTTAGAGTCTCTTCTAATCTGCTACACGTTACTCTGTCCTTAGAGTCTCTTCTAATCTGTTACACGTTACTCTGTCCTTAGAGTCTCTTCTAATCTGTTACACGTTACTCTGTCCTTAGAGTGTCTTCTAATCTGCTACACGTTACTCTGTCCTTAGAGTCTCTTCTAATCCGTTACACGTTACTCTGTCCTTAGAGTCTCTTCTAATCTGCTACACGTTACTCTGTCCTTAGAGTCTCTTCTAATCCGTTACACGTCACTCTGTCCTTAGAGTCTCTTCTAATCTGCTACACGTTACTCTGTCCTTAGAGTCTCTTCTAATCTGTTACACGTTACTCTGTCCTTAGAGTCTCTTCTAATCTTCTATACGTTACTCTGTCCTTAGAGTCTCTTCTAATCTGCTACACGTTACTCTGTCCTTAGAGTCTCTTCTAATCTGTTACACGTTACTCTGTCCTTAGAGTCTCTTCTAATCTGTTACACGTTACTCTGTCCTTAGAGTCTCTTCTAATCTGCTACACGTTACTCTGTCCTTAGAGTCTCTTCTAATCTGCTACACGTTACTCTGTCCTTAGAGTCTCTTCTAATCCGTTACACGTTACTCTGTCCTTAGAGTCTCTTCTAATCTGCTACACGTTACTCTGTCCTTAGAGTCTCTTCTAATCTGCTACACGTTACTCTGTCCTTAGAGTCTCTTCTAATCTGTTACACGTTACTCTGTCCTTAGAGTCTCTTCTAATCTGCTACACGTTACTCTGTCCTTAGAGTCTCTTCTAATCTGTTACACGTTACTCTGTCCTTAGAGTCTCTTCTAATCTGTTACACGTTACTCTGTCCTTAGAGTCTCTTCTAATCTGTTACACGTTACTCTGTCCTTAGAGTATCTTCTAATCTGCTACACGTTACTCTGTCCTTAGAGTCTCTTCTAATCTGTTACACGTTACTCTGTCCTTAGAGTCTCTTCTAATCTGCTACACGTTACTCTGTCCTTAGAGTCTCTTCTAATCTGTTACACGATACTCTGTCCTTAGAGTCTCTTCTAATCTGCTACACGTTACTCTGTCCTTAGAGTCTCTTCTAATCTGTTACACGTTACTCTGTCCTTAGAGTCTCTTCTAATCTGTTACACGTTACTCTGTCCTTAGAGTGTCTTCTAATCTGCTACACGTTACTCTGTCCTTAGAGTCTCTTCTAATCCGTTACACGTTACTCTGTCCTTAGAGTCTCTTCTAATCTGCTACACGTTACTCTGTCCTTAGAGTCTCTTCTAATCCGTTACACGTCACTCTGTCCTTAGAGTCTCTTCTAATCTGCTACACGTTACTCTGTCCTTAGAGTCTCTTCTAATCTGTTACACGTCACTCTGTCCTTAGAGTCTCTTCTAATCTTCTATACGTTACTCTGTCCTTAGAGTCTCTTCTAATCTGCTACACGTTACTCTGTCCTTAGAGTCTCTTCTAATCTGTTACACGTTACTCTGTCCTTAGAGTCTCTTCTAATCTGTTACACGTTACTCTGTCCTTAGAGTCTCTTCTAATCTGCTACACGTTACTCTGTCCTTAGAGTCTCTTCTAATCTGCTACACGTTACTCTGTCCTTAGAGTCTCTTCTAATCCGTTACACGTTACTCTGTCCTTAGAGTCTCTTCTAATCTGCTACACGTCACTCTGTCCTTAGAGTCTCTTCTAATCTGCTACACATTACTCTGTCCTTAGAGTCTCTTCTAATCTGTTACACGTTCTCTGTCCTTAGAGTGTCTTCTAATCTGCTACACGTTACTCTGTCCTTAGAGTCTCTTCTAATCTGCTACACGTTACTCTGTCCTTAGAGTCTCTTCTAATCTGCTACACGTTACTCTGTCCTTAGAGTCTCTTCTAATCTGCTACACGTTACTCTGTCCTTAGAGTCTCTTCTAATCTGTTACACGTTACTCTGTCCTTAGAGTCTCTTCTAATCTGTTACACGTTACTCTGTCCTTAGAGTCTCTTCTAATCTGTTACACGTTACTCTGTCCTTAGAGTATCTTCTAATCTGCTACACGTTACTCTGTCCTTAGTTACACGTTACTCTGTCCTTAGAGTGTCTTCTAATCTGCTACACGTTACTCTGTCCTTAGAGTCTCTTCTAATCTGCTACACGTTACTCTGTCCTTAGAGTCTCTTCTAATCTGCTACACGTTACTCTGTCCTTAGAGTCTCTTCTAATCTGTTACAAGTCAACTAATTTAAGTCAAAATCTCTAATGCAGAGAAGCATGCAAAGAAAGGCATCTCTATCTGACTTATTGGAGTGGCACAGGGCTATCAAAATGCATTGTTATTGTTGTTGCGGTTAAAGCCCTAAGCTGTTCATGATAGGAAAGTCGCTTCATTCTTCCCACAAAATAATTAGTTGGAACAAAAAGGAAATATTGAAAGCTGGAGATGAAGTACGACGATTTCGCTTTTACAAATTTTCCAAAGCTCTTCTTCCTGGTTACTAGTCCCTTTTTCTCACTGATTTTTTTTAAAACAAAGGTTTTTTAGTCTAGACTCTAGACATTGTTGTTTTATTCTGCAACCAACTAAAATTCAACTCAAGCTTGAAATCAAAGAAAGCATTGCTAAAACATTTTTAAAAAAATGTCATCATTAAAAAATAATAATTGAGTAATTAAGGGTAAATAAAAGAAGCCAATTGTCAAATCCAAAACTCACATGCATTCGTTGACTGTATGATGGGATCAAAGAGACTGTCTCAGCCATGAATATATCCCTCACAGAATTGGGTCTCTTCAGTTCTAAGGAGTAAGCTCGTTTCATGGTTCTTTCTTTAGGCTATTTGTCTTTGGGCGATTTTTTGTTATTAGTTCTAATCAACAGTTATTGACAATAGATTTTAGTTGTTACAGTCAATGTATCAAGTGAGCTCGTCTATAATACGTTTTTTCCTCTACTTCAAGAATTTATAACGGCAAAAACTTGTCGGGTATTTATTACGACTGTCATTTAAGTTTGATGACTACGATACAGCCTTCCTTGACACAGTGACACACTGACGGGGAAAACTGAGGGCGAACAAGTGAAAGCTCTCAGATGGTAATTTTTAGTTTTTCACCAAAACGCATTGAGAATAACCACACATAGAAATTCATACAATTTATATCTATACACAAACTCCTTGTTTCTCTTGTTTCCTAGGATTAAAAAAACAAAACAAATCTATCAAATATTGTTGTCAACAGTTCTAAAGGTCATCACTACTGAATCCACCAGGGAAGCTACGGTGTTATGTTTGAACAGATCACGTGAAATCGCAATGAACACCAACAACAGGATATTTGCTGTAAGTATAGAGTAAAGGCGAAGACTTCTATATTTAGCCAATAAACACATAGTTTTACATCACTTGCAGTCAAGCGTTGAGATCTTTCTTGTGCACACCAGACTCTTGACGGTGTGGTGTGTGTGTGTTGGGGGGGGGGTATCACTCATGTATACCAGACTCTTGACGGTGTGGTGTGTGTGTGTGGGGAGAGGGGGGGGGTTATCACTCAACCATCAACTTCCACGTAGATACAGTTTCAATATTAACTAGTTAAATAACGCTCTATGGGCAATACAAAACAAGAAACTCTTAACACAACGAAATATACCCTCCCCCTTTAGGAAGTGCTATCTACAGTGTGATCAGGACGGTTCCTGTTTTACAAGTAAAATGACAACGTTTATGGAGAGGCAGTTCAGTTAAGCGTTACTAGATGGGTGGGACCTACTTTTTTATGACTTTAAAGCAATACATAATAAAACAGGTTATAGGATTGGTGAAGGAAAACTTTAAATAAAACAAACCCGTAAAAACAAAGTTTTTGACTATAAATACCCTTATATATGAGACATAACTAACAGTATTGATTATGTTCAAACGCGACAAACATTTACAGACTGATTCTGTCTTAACTCCCCTTTGCTTTATAACCCGGGGGGGTGGGAGAGGGGAAAGGTCTGGTCACCGATCGCTGGACCGAGCTCAGCGTGACACGTGAAATGTAAACAAAAGCACGCCGGTACGTCGACGATGTTGCGTCAACGCGCGAACTGAACTGTCACGTGAAAAAAACACACCGTGAAATTGAATTACATATGTCGTATAGATATAAACTAATTTTAAAAAAAACGTAAAACAAAGTTTTTTTTGACTATAAATCCCTTATTTATGAGACAGAACTTGAAGTATTGATTATGTTCCGACGCGACAAACAATTTACAGCCTGAAACTGAGTCAATTCCACCTGGTTAAAACACGAGATGTGTTCACCGATGGCTGGCGTGAAGTCAAGTGACCCGTAAAATATAAACAATAGCGACTGCTACACATAGTTTTATATAGATAAACTAAAAATGCATTAATTTAATTACGGTACGTTCGATCGATCTGAAATTTTGATACGATGCATTGTTAGGTGACACGAGCCTATGTGTCAAATATCAGCTCTTAATACCGCAATTAAATTAATGCATTTTTAGTTTATCTCTATACGAGGTATGTAATTCAATTTCACGGTTTGTTATTGGGTTTTTTTCACGTGAAAGCTCAGTTTGCGCGTTGACGCGCTGTACCGGGGTGCTTTTGATTACATTTTACGTGTAACGCTGAGCTTGGTCCAGCGATCGGTGACCAGACTTTTCCCCTCTCCCCCCAGGGTTATGAAGCAAAGTTGAGTTAAGACAGATTCAGTCTACAAATGTTTGTCGCGTTTGAAAATAATCAATACTGTTAGTTATGTCTCATATATAAGGGATTTATAGTCAAAAACTTTGTTTTTACGGGTTTGTTTTATTTACTTTTGTTTTCCGCCCGACGTACGAAGAGATGACGACAGACAGACAGAGAGAGAGATGGAGAGAGAGAGAGAGGTAGAGAGAGGTAGAGAGAGAGAGAGAGAGAGAGAGAGAGAGAGAGAGAGAGAGAGAGAAGATTTTGAAGTTAATATAAGGGGTTTAATAAAACGCGCGAACTGAGCTGGCACGTGAAAAAAACAAAAATAACAAACCGAGAAATTAAATTACACACGTCGTATAGAGATAAACTAAATATGCATTAATTTAATTACGGTACGTTCGATCGATCTGAAATTTTGATACGATGCATTTTTAGGTGACACGGGTCTATGTGCCAAATTTCAGCTCGATGGCTTCACGGGAAGTGGGTCATTTTTTACTTTTGTTTTTCCGCCCGCCCAAGACAGAGAGAGACGGCGGTAAAGTTAATATAAGGGATTTAATAAAACAAAATTTTGACTATATATACCCTTATATATGAGACATAACTAAAAGTATTGATTATGTTCAAACGCGACAAACATTTACAGACTGAATCTGTCTTACTTCCCTTTGCTTTATAACCCCTGGGGGGCGGGCGGGAGAGGGGAAAGGTCTGGTCACCGAATGCTGGACCGAGCTCAGTGTGACACGTAAAATGTAAACAAAAGCACGCCGGTACACCTGGTTAAAACACGAGATGTGTTCACCGATGGCTGGCGTGAAGTCAAGTGACCCGTAAAATGTAAACAATAGCGACTTCTACATATAGTGTTATATAGATAAACTAAAAATGCATTAACTTAATTACGGTACTTTCGATCGATCCGAAATTTTGATACGATGCATTGTTAGGTGACACGAGTCTATGTGTCAAATTTCAGCTCGATGGCATTAAGGTAAGTGGGTCGTCTTTTACTTTTGTTTTTCCGCCCGACGACGAACGACAGAGAGAGAGAGACGCCGGTGAAGTTAATATAAGGAATTTAATAAAACAAACCAGTAAAAACTAAGTTTTTGACTATAAAACCCTTATATATGAGACAACTAAAAGTATTGATTATGTTCAAACGCGACAAACATTTACAGCCTGAAACTGAGTCAATTCCATCTGGTTTAAGGGGATGGGGGAATCCTTCAAGTAGTCATTGTTTTCCATCCGATTCACACTTTTGTCAGGGCCCAGTGTTGTACAAACTCGAGCTAATGTCAGGGACCAGTGTTGTTGACCAGTGTTGTACAAACTCGTTCTAATGTCAGGGACCAGTGTTGTACAAACTCGTGCTAATGTCAGGGCCCAGTGTTGTACAAACTCGTGCTAATATCAGGGACCAGTGTTGTACAAACTCGTGCTAATGTCAGGGACCAGTGTTGTACAAACTCGTGCTAATGTCAGGGACCAGTGTTGTACAAACTCGTGCTACGTAAGTGATGGGAAATAACACAAATATAAGAAATACACAAGACATTTTCCTGTTGACAAAAACAGGTATAATCTATAAAAGTAGCTTCTCAAACTTGACCTCTACAACCAATGTTCCTTCAAAGGTTCTTTGGTCCGGGTGCAAAATAACAAATTCGTAATTAAAATTGAACAGCATCAATTTCTTGTGCAACATTTTACACCCCACAAACAAAGATATTACATTTCCATTATGAAAACTTGCTGCGCGGTATTTTTAAACGGCTGTACGGCGTCGGTCAGATATCTGTGGGACCATTGAATCAAACTAATCGAGGCCATAAACACATCCCTGTCTCCTGTCAGTCGTGAGAACCACTGATCTGAGTTAAATAACACATTTGAGTTGCTAAGACCAATGTTTTTTGTCACCCTGTCAAAGCCAAAGTTAAGGAGAATCAGACCATGAAGCCTTGTTAGTTAAATGTGACAAACACAATATATGTGTAGATGACATCTAATACCTAATTTGAGACTTGGAGCGCACGTTTCATAGTCTATAGACACGGTAGACCTGTCAATGGGTACTCGGGAACTGGCAACACGGTAGGCCTGTCAATGGGTACTCGGGAACTGGCAACACGGTAGGCCTGTCAATGGGTACTCGGGAACTGGCAACACGGTAGGCCTGTCAATGGGTCTCGGGAACTGGCAACACGGTAGGCCTGTCAATGGGTACTCGGGAACTGGCAACACGGTAGGCCTGTCAATGGGTACTCGGAAACTGGCAATTACCAGGGTGGTAAAATAGCGCCCGGGTACCCGTGAAAATATGGCTGCAATGTCTATACTCTATACTTATACCAACGATGGCCAAACTGCGGCTCGCAAACAATTTATCAAACTAAAACGTTTCCTTTGAAATACGTTAACACGAAAACTCTTAAGAACAAATATCTGTCCACCGAAAATAAAACACGGTCCCAACAAACTAAAATGTATTGTTCAACTTTTTTCTGAACATAAACAAAAATCTCTGAACACACAAAGATTTTGGTTCTTTGAATTAATCAAGAATTAAAAAAAAACCCGCGAAAAACCAAGTTTTTCACTATAAATCCTTTATGTACGAGACGTAACTAAAAGAATGTTCATAATAATACGCAGCGCAAGACCATCCAAAAATACAAAATTGTAGTTATGTTTCGTAAAACGTGTTTAATATAATGCGCACCGATCAGGAATATGTTTATAAAAAGTGTTGTCAATAAAATACGCACCTTATTGCGCGACAGAAAGGTTGTTCAATATAATGCGCACCCTTACACTCTATCTCAAAAAATAACATGATATATATGAATGATAACATAATTTTAAAAAATCAATAATTCAATTACGGTACATGTGATCGATATGAAATTTTGATACATAGTTTTTATTATTGCCACGAAACTGCCTGCTAAATTTCAGCTCGCTAGCTTACGAGGAAGTGGGTTAAAAATCGATCCAAAGTTTTGGCGACCGACAAGCAATCAAGGGTTCAACCAGACACCACGAGTTAATATAAAGGATTTAATTAAAAAAAAACTGTAAAAAAAACAAGTTTTTGACTATAAATCCTTTATGTACGAGACATAACTAAAAGAATGTTCATTATAATACGCAGCGCAAGACCATCCAAAAATACAAAATTGCAGTTGTGTCGTAAAACATGTTTAATATAATGCGCATCGATCAAGAATATGTTTATAAAAAGTGTTGTCAATTAAATACGCACCTTATTGCGCGACAGAAAGGTTGTTCAATATAATACGCACCGCGACGCTCTATCTCAAAAAAATAAATAAGATGATACATAGGAATAAATAAAATAATCTAAAAATTCAATAATTTAATGACGGTACATGCGATCGATGTGAAATTTTGATACATAGTTTTTATCATCGGCACAAAAACTGCCTGCTAAATTTCAGCTTACGAGGAAGTGGGTTAAAAATCGATCCAAAAGTTTTGGCGACCGACAAGCAATCAAGGGTTCAACCAGACACCACGAGGTAATATAAAGGATTTAAAAAAGACTACAGCACCGCCAAAGGGGCTGGAAATGAAAGAAAGGCAGTGTTTTGTATTTTATTAATAATACCCCAACTTTTATTATGTGCCAGGACGTGAACTTGGCTTTGAAAAGCCCCGAAAACATTGAGTTACTGACAAGTCAATGTTGTTGATCTACCCCTTCCGCCCTCTCACTCCTCAGTCCACTCCTTTCACTACCATACTTGAATTAAACTCATCTATAATTGGGTTAAATTTATTTTCTTATTTCAGTAGTTCAATGTTTTTCACTGAAGTATCAAAAATAAATGAAAGTTTAAACAAACACACACACACACAAACACACACACAATGTGGACAGAAACAAATGGTTGACAATAATTTGGCTTTCATGTACGTTTTAAAAGTTGCAGGGAGTGATTGGTATGTTAATATTTGGTGATGTAAACTGTCACCACCCACCCAAAGGTGTCGGCATGCTGAACCAATTACAAACCCGATTCCTTTCCATTTGCTTATGTTTCTTGTGTTCGTTAACACACGCGTAGGCCTAGCTGAAAATAAAACAAACCCGTAAAAACAAAGTTTTTGACTATAAATCCCTTATATATGAGACATAACTAAAAGCATTGATTATGTTCAAAAGCGACAAACATTTACAGACTGTATCTGCCTTAACTCCTGCTGTATAACCTGGGGTGGGGTGGGGGGGTGGGAGAGGTGAAAGGTCTGGTCACCGATAGCTGGACCGAGCTCAGCGTGACACGTAAAATGTAAACAAAAGCACGCCGGTACTTCGATGGGTCGCGTCAACGCGCGAACTGAGCTCTCACGTGTAAAAAAACAATATTAAACTGTGAAATTGAGTTACATACCTCGTATAGAGATAAACTAAAAATGCATAAATTTAATTACGGTACGTTCGATCGATCTGAAGTTTTGATACGATGCATTGTTAGGTGAGACAGGGTCCGTGTGCCAAATTTCAGCTCGACGGGATCACGGGAAGTGGGGTCATTTTTTACTTTTGTTTTTCCGCCCGCCCAAGACAGAGAGAGATGACGACAGAACGACAGAGAGAGAGAGACGGCCGTGAAGTTAATATAAGGGATTTAAAAACTGATTTTAAGAAGACGTACAAAGTTGTCCGCCCCCCAGCGGACATTAACATTAAAGCTGCTGGGCCAGTATGACCTGACGGAACGTTACGTCAATGTTGTTGACATTTTGTTTGAATGTTCGGTTTACCGTACTTTTAGTTATGAGTATGAAGAATGCATTTACAGCAGGAATAAAAGTTTGTAGTGCATTTGAGTTGATGGATGGTGGCTAGGTTGCATTGCTTTGTATAGCGGTCATGACGGTGAAAATTACGCGGCGTTTCGAACGGGTACCCGTTCTAAAATTTGGACGGCCACCCGGCAATTTATTTTTAATAAAATTGACAGCCCAGACATGAGTGAATGGCTAATAGCGACAAAAACGTGTGTCAACCCACTTCTTTAGAAACGTCCAACGACAAAGTTAACTAACTTTAACGGTACCTTTCAGCATTTCTTCTGCAACGTTTCAATAATCGTCCATCATAGCGTATGAATGTTAGGCTTACAGTATGAGCCTTATACTCAGACAAATACAACCATCCTTGCTTAAGAATGCCAACTTACAGTATTAGTATTAGCCTCATGCTCGGATAAATAGGTGCCTTATTAAATTCAATACAAACTCATCCCCCCTCCCACTTCTATAGAACCATAGTATGTCACATGACACGCATGGCTGACCAGTGACACGCATGGCTGACCAGTGACACGCATAGCTGACCCGTGACAAGCATGACTGACTGGGAATTAACATGTTATATGATAATGAACAAAAATTGCCCAAAGAATCATTCAGCAAGGGCACATAGCGTGTTAGCTAACCATTATTTAAAACAATGATAAGGTTTCAGTTGACAGCGGTTCCAAAAGAGTGGCCATTGGCCATCTTAGAGTTTGAAGAGTCTGGTTCATTGTGACCCTACTGCCTGCAGATATTTTAGATGGACTTTTACACAATACCAATATTTAGACTTCTTATACAAACTTATATTTTCCAAACAAAATCAATTCTTTTAAAAAATCGATTTATTGAAATGAAAGATATTCAAAATCACTCACATTATATGACGTAGTTGATCAGTCGTTAATCAATCAATAAATATTTATCTCTCAAGATTAAAAATAAGACAGAAAAAGGGGGGGGGGAGTCCCTTAAACGAACTAGTAGTTGTACTCCATTATCAAAATATAATTATCCTTTATACTTTGTTGCACTGTTTCAGTTATTCCACGAAGTCATTGACCAACTATTGCTATGTTCACAGTATTGGTATGTTTCCAATCACACTAATTGTGACTAAGACTTCAAGGCTTCCAATGACAGAGACAATAATAGACAGAAATAAATCATTGATTGGTGGTGGAATACTGAGTAAGTTGTTAAAAGCTTTAGTGAACTACTTCATTTAGATAAGGACATGCTTAGTTACATTAACTTATCCACCGCTTACAGACCGGAAAAATAATCTTTTCTAGAAGTGATATTTTCCGCCATAAGGCAACAGTAAGCTATTTTGTAAAGTCTGTGTGGACTCGCCATGATAGATCATTAGTGTTAGAGGACCCACGTATTCATCAGAGTAACCAGGACAGGGTAAGATGCGGGAATGTTTTTCCGTGTCTTATGAAACTCCCAAGACGTGTTATATGCAATCAGAAAACTATAGTGTTTGCTAAGATAAGATAGGATGATCTAGTAGCTTTTTAACTTATAAGTAGAGAGAAAATGATGGTCAGATTGAAAAGTTGCAAAAGCCGCGAAAAACAACAACAAAACAACCTAGAAATTTAATACAAGCAACAATAATATAAAAATATGAGAACAAATGTACAGGACCAAGCAGTAACGCTGTTTCGGTGTTAGTTACTCACATTCAACATGGTGGTCTGGTGGTCTAAGTCCACTGCTGGCTCAGGTGCATCAGGACCCTGCAGTAGGTAGTAGACCGTGGCTGCCCCCACCGTGACCACGCCAGCACTGGCAAGTTTCAGATAGTCCATTGTTGGCTGCAAAAATAAACAAATAAACATTAAGTAAAGTGGTTTTGTTTTCGACTGTGTGTGAGCGTGTCCCGCAAGATTAACGCAATTAACTCATTGTTGAAAATTTGTCACAAATAAGCGATCTTAAATTTGTATGTACGCTATAGAATCTCCAATGATGTAAGCGAATGCTCATCCATTTGAAGCGCCTTAGGCTACGTTTATAGAGGCGGCGGGTAGGCGGGTTGCCGCGAGCTGGTAGAAAACCGCGCCTAATCACTCGCGCGGTTGGTGTTTATAGTGAAAGCGGGAAAAAACCAGACGACACGCAGTGAACTACGTCACCAAGCTCACGGGTGTGGTTGATTCCAGGAAATATTTGTAAACATAACCTTGAACTAGAAAAATCTATGGACTATTAACAACTGTGTCAGTGTGAATTATAAATAAAGGAACTTAAGTTGTATCCATTCATGGTATGAAGAGTTTGATAATTGCAATTTTTGGAAATGGACAAAAGACAAGATATTTTTGCAGCAATACAAATTAAAAGTCAAGAAAAAAGGCAAGGTATGAGAAACCAGAGTTTGCCAAACCAAGGTAACAGACAAACTATTTGCTGGTACTGTAACAAGCCAGGACATATGGTAAAGCAGTGTTACCACAATAAAGGACAACCAAATAGGGTGTCACCTAATGGCAGCCCTTTAAGAAAGAAAACTGAAGAAAGATCAAGACAATATCACTTTGAAAACAAAGGTAGACAAGCATGGAGAGAAAAATATAATCATAATTCCAGACATAGAGACTATGATGAAAGTAGACAATCATGGAGAGACAGATATAATCACAATTCCATATATAGAGATTATAATCAAAGCAGAAGATCATGGAGAGGCAGATATAGTTTTTGATTCCAGAATAAGAAATTTTGATCAGCCATGGAGAAAGAATGAAAACCAAGACATGAATGATAGAGAAATAAATAAAGTTGAATCGAGCACAAATAGAAACTAGTGACACTGTAGCCACTATTGACAATCACATAGATCTATATGATAAAAGGAATGAAGACCATAATAACAGAGACAAAGATGGTACTAGTGAGTCTGAAATCATTCGTGTGAAATCATCTGAAGTAGGAACAACAATTGGTTGTGTATTAAGCAGAATGAAAGACATAGATAAAAACAAGGATTTTCAGATAAAGCTTTCTACTGACAGTGACTCATCTGGTCGAAATTCTATTGAATTATCTGGAAGCAAAAATGATATCTCAAAAGCTAAACGACTTATTCAAGATGCTGGAATTAATATTGTGAATGGACATAATCGAAGTCGTGGATGGTGAATTATTGAACATTTAACAGTCTGAAGAAACATTCAAAGCCCATCTGTTTGAATTCACAGTCCGGCGCGGCAACGCGGAAAAAGAACTAGCAACTAGTTCTGGTAATTACCCGCGCCGGTGGGCAAATTTGTCGCCTCGAGACACCCGCGTCCTCTATGAACACCTGCAAAGCAAAATAGAAACATTCCTCGCGCGAGTTCGCGCGGGTCGACTCGCGCGTGCGATTTCCCGAAACCCGCCGCCTCTATAAACGCTAGCTTAGGCTACGTTTATAGAGGCGGCGGGTTGCCGCGAGCTGGTTACTCGAGCTAGAAAACCGCGCCTAATCACTCGCGCGGTTGGTGTTTATAGTAAAAGCGGGGAAAAGCAAGACGACACGCAGTGAACTACGTCACCAAGCTCACAGGTGTGGTTGATTCCAGGAAATATTTGTAAACATAACCTTGAACTAGAAAAAGCTATGGACTATTAACAACTGTGTTAGTGTGAATTATATTATAAATAAAGGAAGTTAAGTCTTATCCATTCATGGTGTGAAGAGTTTGATAATTGCAATTCATGGAAATGGACAAAGGACAAAATATTTTTGCAGCAATACAAATTAAAAGTCAAGAAAAAAGGCAAGGTATGAGAAACCAGAGTTTGCCAAACATTAAGTAAAGTGGTTTTGTTTTCGACTGTGTGTGAGCGTGTCCCGCAAGATTAACGTAATTAACTCATTGTTGAAAATTTGTCACAAATAAGCGATCTTAAATTTGTATGTACGCTATATAATCTCCAATGACGTAAGCGAATGCTCATCCATTTGAAGCGCCTTAGGCTACGTTTATAGAGGCGGCGGGTAGGCGGGTTGCCGCGAGCTGGTTACTCAAGCTAGAAAACCGCGCCTAATCACTCGCGCGGTTGGTGTTTATAGTAAAAGCGGGAAAAAGCCAGACGACACGCAGTGAACTACGTCACCAAGCTCACAGGTGTGGTTGATTCCAGGAAATATTTGTAAACATAACCTTGAACTAGAAAAATCTATGGACTATTAACATCTGTGTTAGTGTGAATTATAAATAAAGGAACTTAAGTTGTATCCATTCATGGTATGAAGAGTTTGATAATTGCAATTTTTGGAAATGGACAAAAGACAAGATATTTTTGCAGCAATACAAATTAAAAGTCAAGAAAAAAGGCAAGGTATGAGAAACCAGAGTTTGCCAAACCAAGGCAACAGACAAACTATTTGCTGGTACTGTAACTAGCCAGGACATATGGTAAAGCAGTGTTACCACAATAAAGGACAACCAAATAGGGTGTCACCTAATGGCATCCCTATAAGAAAGAAAACAGAAGAAAGATCAAGACAATATCACTTTGAAAACAAAGGTAGACAATCATGGATAGACAGATATAATCACAATTCCATATATAGAGATTATAATCAAAGCAGAAGATCATGGAGAGGCAGATATAGTTTTGATTCCAGAATAAGAAATTTTGATCAGCCATGGAGAAAGAATGAAAAACAAGGCATGAATGATAGAAAAAGTCATCATCTTTTGTTAGTTTAGTGCGTTACTGTTGGAAAGTCATCTTTTGTTAGTTTAGTGCGTTACTGTTGGAAAGTCATCATCTTTTGTTAGTTTAGTGCGTTACTGTTGGAAAGTCATCTTTTGTTAGTTTAGTGCGTTACTGTTGGAAAGTCATCATCTTTTGTTAGTTTAGTGCGTTACTGTTGGAAAGTCATCTTTTGTTAGTTTAGTGCGTTACTGTTGGAAAGTCATCATCTTTTGTTAGTTTAGTGCGTTACTGTTTGAAAGTCATAATCTTTTGTTAGTTTAGTGCATTACTGTTGGAAAGTCATAATCTTTTGTTAGTTTAGTGCGTTACTGTTGGAAAGTCTTCATATTTTGTTAGTTTAGTGCGTTACTGTTGGAAAGTCTTCATATTTTGGTAGTTTAGTGCGTTACACTCAGCCAATATGAGCAAAGTGCACACTTAATAATCTTTTGACTGGATCAAACTTTACACTCAGCCAATATGAGCAAAGTGCACACTTAATAATCTTTTGACTGGATCAAACTGTACACTCAGCCAATATGAGCAAAGTGCACACTTAATAATCTTTTGACTGGATCAAACTTTACACTCAGCCAATATGAGCAAAGTGCACACTTAATAATCTTTTGACTGTATCAAACTTTACACTCAGCCAAAATTGGGCGCATGGAAAAAAAGTGGCATTGGCCTCGTGTTGACTTATAAATGGCGCTTGGGGCTGGCCGCAATGTAAACCTCAATTTATACTGCAAGAACAGTTATAGTTTACATGAAAGTGTCCACGACAATTCAAAGGTATTCAAACAACTTGTATAATGTCTTTAAACCTATACTCATGGGAAATATCAAATTATATTTTAAAAAAACTAACTTCATTATTTCCTACTTAAATCAATGCTTTAGTTAGAAGGATCTTTCCTTGGCCATGTACCAATGAGGTTTTGAGAAACTGTCACATATTGGGGACAGTGTAAAGAAATAGCCTGTCACTTATTGGGGACAGTGTAAAGAAATAGCATGTCACTTAATGGGGACAGTGTTAAGAAATAGCCTGTCACTTAATGGGGGCAGTGTAAAGAAATAGCCTGTCACTTAATGGGGACAATGTAAAGAAATAGCCTGTCACTTATTGGGACAGTGTAAAGAAATAGCCTGTCAATTATTGGGGACAGTGTAAAGAAATAGCCTGTCACTTATTGGGGACAGTGTAAAGAAATAGCCTGTCACTTATTGGGAACAGTGTAAAGATATAGCATGTCACTTATTGGGGACAATGTAAAGAAATAGCCTGTAAATTAACGGGGACAGTGTAAAGAAATAGCCTGTCACTTATTGGCGACTGTGTAAAGAAATAGCCTGTCACTTATTGGGAACAGTGTAAAGAAATAGCCTGTCACTTAATGGGGACAGCATAAAGAAATAGCCTGTCACTTATTGGGGACAGTGTAAAGAAATAGCCTGTCACTTAATGGGGACAGTGTAAAGAAATGGCCTGTCACTTATTGGGGACAGTGTAAAGAAATAGCCTGTCACTTAATGGGCACCGTGTAAAGAAATAGCATGTCACTTATTGGGGACAGTGTAAAGAAATAGCCTGTCACTTAATGGGGACAGTGTAAAGAAATGGCCTGTCACTTATTGGGGACAGTGTAAAGAAATAGCCTGTCACTTAATGGGCACAGTGTAAAGAAATAGCATGTCACTTATTGGGGACAGTGTAAAGAAATAGCCTGTCACTTAATGGGCACAGTGTAAAGAAATAGCATGTCACTTATTGGGGACAGTGTAAAGAAATGGCCTGTCACTTATTGGGGACAGTGTAAAGAAATAGCATGTCACTTAATGGGCACAGTGTAAAGAAATAGCATGTCACTTATTGGGCACAGTGTAAAGAAATAGCCTGTCACTTAATGGGCACAGTGTAAAGAAATAGCCTGTCACTTAATGGGCACAGTGTAAAGAAATAGCATGTCACTTATTGGGGACAGTGTAAAGAAATAGCATGTCACTTATTGGGGACAGTGTAAATAAACCTCCTGTCACTTATTAGGGACAGTGTAAATAAACCTCCTGTCACTTATTAGGGACAGTGTAAATAAACCTCCTGTCACTTTTTGGGGACAGTGTAAAGATAATATCTACAGACGATTTAAACACTTGTTAATTTGACTGACTGAAAGAGAAAACTGCGTCAGACGACCTTGAAAAGAACCTCCTCCCCATAAAACGGCCCTGAAGATGTCAAGATAGTTTGGTATTTTCCACGTTTATATCACCCCTTAGCCCCCACCATATTGAAACATTGATATGATAAGGTTCATAAGACAAACAATACACATCTTGACCTTAAAAAAAGTACATCAACACGATCTTATCAAAAGTACTTTAATACCCCATAGGGCCTTAAAGGTCAGACTAAAATAATTATATATTGGGTTAGAAAGGTTCATATATTTGTGAAGTAAAAGTAATTTGTATTGAATTCTATCAATTCTATTTGCAAAGCGCACTTAAAAGCGGGAAAAAAGTAACTTAAGCCCACGATGTTATTTGAATTTGTTTTTTTTTAGTAAACTTTGAAATGTTGTAAAAGCGGCCAAAAAATTAATAAATGTAAGCACCCAATAATATAAAAATACAAACCAATGATTCAAAATATTAAGTTTACAAAATATTGTGTGTGCTGTGTTTAGTTTTAGTAGAATAAATGGTTTTAATAAATAGGCTTGATCATTTCTGTGACCCCAACGCGTCATAGGCCATTCGGTCATATCTTTTTTTAGGCTCTTCGTTGTCAGTAAGGTCAAACTTTCTCAAACATGGCTAGCAACAGTGTGTTTAATAGTGTTATAGTGCTATCTGAAAACGATGTTCCAGGTGCTATTTTGGACAAAAAAGATATTTCTTCTCACTCAGTTTTTCAGCCGAAAAAAGTTATTAAAATGTCGAAGACTTAAAACTTTAATAAATAAACCGTAACATAGTATTTTAAATTATTTAAAGATGAGTGTAAGCGTTCATATTCGTAACTACGGTAAACACTAGTCCTAGCGTAGTCAATTATTAACATATATGTATTTTAATATTGTTTTCCTTGGCCCTTGCCTTATAAAAATATATGCCTTTAGTAATAAACTTACACTAAGATTATGACTTTAATTATAATTACATCATATTATGAAAGAATAAACTTCATGGACGAACGAGCAACTAGAACTAGTTACTACTAACTTATTACTAGAGCCAGAGCCTCACGCCTCAAGTCAGAGCAGATGCAGAGTCACTAATTCATTTACATAATTCATGCTCGCAAGGACGTTCCATTTCGCATAATATAATATTACATAATATAACCATCTATTGATATTTTAATTTAAATAAATAAGCCTAGGCCTAAGCATTTATTTAAGATGAGTGAAAGTGTAAGCGGTCGTTCCGGCCGTCGCCACTGCCACTAGTACTAGTCACTGGTGCTAACAAACTTATATTTAATATAAATTGTTTTCGTTGGTTCATATAAATTATATATGCCTTAGTATTTATTAATAATAAACTTACACTAAGATTATGATTTTAATTATAATTACATCAATCGTTTTAGAAGTAAATAGTATTTGAATGTATAAAATTCTCGGACGAATGAGCGAATGAACTAAAAATAAAAAAGTATAGTCTGTATATTTACATATTAATATTAAATTCACTCTCGCAAGGAAGCTCTATTTCGCATTATTATAATATATCAAATAATATGACCTTATATTTTTCTTTAAAATTCTATAAAATCAAGCTTTTGAACAAGTTTTAGATAATTTCAATGAGCGCATTCTCTCTAATAGTTATGAATAAATATTCACTACTTGACCTTACGGCACCTCAGGCGGTGACCTAGTTATAGATCGAGTCTATTATTAGACTTCCGGTAAATTATGACCAAGCCTATTGCCCTAAATTTTGCCCACCTCCAGCAAAATAAATATTTGTCTTTAAATAGAATATATATATATATTACAAGATGTTAAAATACACTCTGTTAAGTTTAAAAGTACGAAAATATAATTTATTCATCAAAAACAAAGGATATAAGATGCTACCATTGCCAAGTTCAATACCAACTACATGAACACAAATGAAAAAAAAAGAAGTAAAATTGTGATTTCATTTAAATTGAACCTTTTCCGTGTAGTGAGCCCCGAATATGAATTGAATCAATAGAACTGTCATCTCCAGATTAGTGAAGACCAGGATTTCTATTTCTTTTTTTAAACTTGCATGTCTGAGGATTACTGTTGTTTTCTTTTATTTTGTAATAACTGCTTAGATTTGAAAACATTAGTGTTCAATTAAGTGACTGACTTTAGTTTCATTTGGGTGTAAAGTTACGGACTAAATCCTTATTAAAGCAGGACTGGCAAAGGGAGGGGTTTAACATAAAATAAAAATTAAATATTTAAAAAATCTTTTTTTTAAAAGGACACGCTTTTAACACAATCACTACTTTTAGTTATGTCTCATATATAAGGGATTTATAGTCAAAAACTTTGTTTTTACAGCTAATTTTTAAAACTTAAAATAAAAACTCTTTAAAATTCACGTCTGAAGCCCACACATCTTTTTTACCACGTTTTTATTAACTCGCTTTCGTTGGGCATTGTCCAAGATATTTTCAAATCTGCCAACGTAAAATTGAACCACTTCTGATGGTCCAGAGATCTGAAAATTTTACCACAGATAGATCTTGGATGACAATGCATTGTATCAAAATTTCAGATCGATCAAATGTACCGTTATTAAATTATTGAACTTTTAAGATAAACTAGAACAAATTCAAAAAAGAGCTGCCAGATTCATTACTGGAGAATATTCGAAACAGACAAGAATGACACCATTATTTAAATCATTAAACCTTGAAACACTAGAGGATAGAAGAACCAAAAAGCAAAGTAGTAATCATACATAAAGCAATTAATTATAATTTAGAAATACAACACAAAGATAACTTAATACAACCCTCAGATAGACATAAGGATAAAAACACCTTTCTTATTCCGTATGCAAGAACAAACACATACAAGTTTTCCTTCTTCCCGTCCGGAATTCGGGCGTGGCATGGGTTGCCTGAAGAATCCAGGAAAACCAACACTTTATCAACATTTAAATCTCTAATAAAAATGCAGGACTAAACACAACCCATAGATAAGCGTAGGACGCAATAATCTTCTGTATAGAAGGAGCGTCTGTAAACAGATAAGATAAGATAAGATCTATAGTCTATATAAAAGCATCTGTACCGTCGGCTTTTGTTGACATCTGTGAGTTCGCACCGTGACCACATCACAATGTTTTTAAAACGTTGGGCGGGCGCTTGTGAAGTGTTTGGTAAAATAAATAGAGGTAAAAAAATATTTTAAAAAACCAGGTTGTTATAAGTGAACTAAAAAGAATAAAATAATTTAAAACTTATTAGTTCAAGTACTTCGATTTAATATGACTAAAAACGTGGGGTGGGAGTTTGGTATAAAAATTAAAGATCTCTAATTTAGAAGGCAAAAGAGAGATCTATAAGTGAGAGAATGAGTGAACCGCATATGTTAAACCTCATAAGCGCCCGCCCCAGGTTTTTAGTCATATTAAATCGAAGCACTTGAACCAATAAGTTTTAAATTATTTTCTACTTTTTAGTCCGCTTATAAAACGGGGTTTTTAAAAATCTTTTTTTTTACTTCTATTTATTACCACTATTTTTTTTATACCAAACACCTCATAAGCGCCCTCCCAACGTTTTATACCACGGTGTTGTGTTCACGTGGTGAACTCGTGATGTCAACAAAGCAGACGGGTACCGATGCTTATATATAGACTATAGATAAACTAAAAATGCAATAATTTCAATACGGTACATTCGATCGATCTGAAATTTTGATACAATGCATTGTCATCCAAGATCTATCTGTGGTAAAATTTTGAGATCTCTAGGACCATCAGAAGTGGTATAATTTTACGTTTCAAGTTTTGAAGGAAGGATGGATGGATACAACATACAAACATTGTGACTTAAATAAAAGCGTGTAATAAAAATAAGTCATACGGATCAAAAATAGCTTAAATGAAGCTGCAGAAGAAAAATAGTGAAATATCAGTTTGGACTGATCTACGACCACCTTGAATGAGACGGGCTTGTGACCCCAGGTGGCTCGTGACCCCAGGTAGCTTGTGACCCCAAGTAGCACGCTCCCTGCACAACCACAGCAGACGCCGGTACCCTCAACAAACCATGTGTCCTCACGACTGTTACGGTTTATGTGGACCAAAGGAGTTTGACCTGGGCTAAACGTTGGTGGATTAAGTCATACCTGGGCCTATCTCAAGGAGATGAAGGGTGCAAACTTCAACATCGCAATTCCTAGTGATAATAAATGTAACAATACGGGACAGGCCGTGACAGCCAAACGACCCTGGAAGATTTGAAGGCACACGAGAGCAGCATATAAACATGATTTTAGCGGAGACTAATTTAGGTCACTAATGCAGTGTCCATCTAAAAAGTATGCAACGTGTTTTTCTTTTTTTACACGCTTTTATTTAAGTCACACTGTTTGTATGTTGTATCCATCCTTCCCTCAAATCTTGTAACGTAAAATTAAACCACTTCTGATGGTCCTAGAGATCTCAAAATTTTACCACAGATAGATCTTGGATGACAATGCATTGTTTGTATCAAAATTTTAGATCGATCGAATGTACCGTATTTAAATTATTGCATTTTTAGTTTATCTTTATATAAGCATCGGTACCCGTCTGCTTTGTTGACATCCATGAGTTCACCACGTGAACACATCACCGTGGTATAAAACGTTGGGCGGGCGCTTATGAGGTGTTTGGTATTTAAAAAAAAATAGAGGTAAAAAAAAGATGTGTGGGCGTCAGACGTGAATTGTAAAGAGTTTTTATTATAAGTTTTAAAAAATAGCTGTAAAAACAAAGTTTTTTACTATAAATCCCTTATATATGAGACATAACTAAAAGTAGTGATTATGTTAAAAGCGTGTCCTTTTAAAAAAAAATATTTTTTAAATATTTGATTTTTTAACACAAGAAACTTGCGTAATCTTCTTTACATTTTTATCTGGTTTCCTATAGCAATCAGAAACTAGACCGACATAAAAATGTTGTTCGACTATTTTCGTCTACGCCACGGCGTTGTTAACCCAAACCAAAACAGCCCAGCGTCACTACAGCCAATCATAGTCAATGTTTATATCATTGGTTCATTCATTCACCCAATCAACGAAGTCTTTGATTTGATGTCAAATACAAGGCGCCATCTGCCAAAATACTGGGGCAATCATATACACGACAAAATGTGCAAACCATACACAAGACAAAAAAATGCAACCATACACAAGACAAAGTGTGCGACCATACACAAGACAAAGTGTGCAAACCATACACAAGATATAGTGTGCAAACCATACACAAAGACAAAATGTGCAACCATACACAAGACAAAGTGTGCAAACCATACACAAGACAAAATGTGCAAACCATACACAAGACAAAGTGTGCAAACCATACACAAGACAAAATGTGCAACCATACACAAGACAAAGTGTGCAACCATACACAAGACAAATTGTACAACGATTGGACCAACACAATACAAGTCAAAGACGCTCGTAAAATTCAGGTGAGCAAAATTAGTGTTACGATGAAGACTTGAGCCGAAATTTTCTGTCGATGGCAAAAATAGGGATCGAAGTCTGTTTAAGCCAGAGTAATTATATACCAATAGTTAGGTCCTGCATCATTGCAGCAACCAAAGGCAATATTTTACCAACTTGGTAACCAGCATATACTATACTATTACAGATGCAGAACCTGACCAGGCAGGGGCGGATTAAGACTGCACGGGGCCCCTGGCTGCAATTCAAACTGGGGGCCTATACAGTCAGCATCCCTTTAAATAAAATATTAGCTAGCAGCTAATATAAGACTGAAACTTGTAACTAAATAGTCCATTGGTTCCTTGCTCATACTTCTACGGGATAGGCCTTCCCAGCCAAAAAAGATTATTCATGAAAAAACTAAACACGAAGAAATAACTGTTTGCCGGTATCCTAAAACTGAGTGTAAAAGACAATTTAGAAAAAAATACCCCCCCCCCTGAGAATAGATTCCGACATCGCTTGCACCGCAAGCCTACACACTTCCACAAGACCAGGAGAGCTTGACGGAAGTTGGAAATTTATACAAATATATAAATAATATTCTTTCATATTTTTTCCAATTGACCCTATCAAATCAGCTTTTTCGATTAATAAGGCTATCAGGTCCGAATAGCGATCAGATTAATAGATACGATTTTATTAATTTAATTAATTTATGATATTTTCAGGGATTCATGCAAACATTTGTCCATCTTTGTTATAAAATATATTAAATTTGGGGGCCCCTGGCTTTAGCCCGTTCTGCCCCCCCCCCATTTCCAACCATAGTGACTAGGTCACTGTGAAAACACAACTAATGAAATTAATAATGAGAACGAAACGAGCCCACAATAAGTCCCTTTTTCAGACCATACTGACCTCTGGGGCAAGTGAAGTAGAGTTCACAAGTTTCTATAGCCACGGCATACGAGGGGATTGTGTGACTAACAATGCCCAGCCGCCTTTACTTCCACAACTGATGTCAAGTACCCATGGGAGCTGGCTGGACTCAGGGTCGCTCATAAGACCCTGCCTTCACCAAGACTCGAACCCGTGACTCTCGGTATGACGTCCCCTTCCTCGACCAACTGCTCTTCCATTCAACCCCCAAACCCTTTTAGTGCGTATGTATTGGTATAGACTACAGATGGTTACTAACCAATGACAGCACGAGACGAAGGTGAGGGTTGAAACTAACGACCAAAATGAAACCGATGAAAAATAATCGCACAAAAAATATAGGGACATACAAACATTACTTGCATCTCGATCTTTTATGGAACCATACTGACATGGCAGAATATGGGAACATACTGACATGGCAGAATATGGAACCATACTGACATGGCAGAATATGGAACCATACTGACATGGCAGAATATGGAAACATACTGACATGGCAGAATATGGAACCATACTAACATGGCAGAATATGGAACCATACTAACATGGCAGAATATGGAACCATACTGACATGGCAGAATATGGAACCATACTGACATGGCAGAATATGGAAACATACTGACATGGAACACAAGACAGAATATGAAACCATACTAACATGGAACACAAGGCAGAATATGGAACCATACTAACATGGAACACAAGGCAGAACATGGAACGATACTTACATGGAACACAAGGCAGAATATGAAACCATACTAACATGGAACACAAGGCAGAATATGGAACCATACTAACATGGAACACAATGCAGAATATGGAACCATACTGACATGATAGAATATGGAAACATACTGACATGGCAGAATATGGAAACGTACTGACATGGCAGAATATGGAACCATACTAACATGGAACACAAGGCAGAATATGGAACCTTTCTAACATGGAACACAAGACAGAATATGGAAACATACTGACATGACAGAATATGGAACCATACTAACATGGAACACAAGGCAGAACATGGAACGATAATTACATGGAACACAAGGCAGAATATGGAACCATACTAACATGGAACACAAGGCAGAACATGGAACGATAATTACATGGAACACAAGGCAGAATATGGAACCATACTAACATGGAACACAAGCAGAATATGGAACCATACTAACATGGAACACTAGGCAGAATATGGAACCATACTAACATGGAACACAAGGCAGAATATGGAGGCTTACTGACATGACAAAATATGGAACCATACTAACATGGAACACAAGCAGAATATGGAACCATACTAACATGGAACACAAGGTAGAATATGGAACCATACTGACATGACAAAATATAGAACCATACTAACATGGAACACAAGCAGAATATGGAACCATACTGACATGGAACATAAGGCAGAACATGGAACGATACTAACATGGAACACAAGGCAGAATATGGAACCATACTGACATGGAACACAAGGCAGAATATGGAACCATACCGACATGACAAAATATAGAACCATACTAACATGGAACAAAAGCAGAATATGGAACCATACTGACATGGAACACAAGGCAGAATATGGAACCATACTGACATGGAACACAAGGCAGAATATGGAACCATACTGACATGGAACACAAGGCAGAATATGGAGGCTTACTGACATGACAAAATATGGAACCATACTAACATGGAACACAAGCAGAATATGGAACCATACTAACATGGAACAAAAGCAGAATATGGAACCATACTGACATGGAACACAAGGCAGAATATGGAACCATACTGACATGGAACACAAGGCAGAATATGGAACCATACTGACATGGAACACAAGGCAGAATATGGAACCATACTAACATGGAACACAAGGCAGAATATGGAACCATACTGACATGGAACACAAGGCAGAATATGGAACCATACTGACACGGAACACAAGGCAGAATATGGAACCATACTGACATGGAACACAAGACAGAATATGAAACCATACTGAAATGACAGAATATGGAACCATACTAACATGACAGAATATGGAACCATACTAACATGGATCACAAGGCAGAATAAGAAACCATACTGACATGACAGAATATGGAACCATACTGACATGGCCGAATATGGAACCATACTGACATGACAGAATATGGAACCATACTGACATGACAGAATATGGAGCCATAGATAAGACATATGACATGGTGATCACAGATTATAGTTATTGATACTTCAAGACTCGTATTAACTAGATTTGTTCATAGGGACTGTTAAAGTCATGTCTGTATGTAAGAAATAGTACGTTATTCATCTACGAGAGTTCAGTCCATATACATTATACAGTGTTAAAGCCATGTCTGTATCTAAGAAACATTATGTTATTCATCTACGAGAGTTCAGTCCATATACATTATACAGTGTTAAAGTCATGTCTGTATGTAAGAAATAGTACGTTATTCATCTACGAGAGTTCAGTCCATATACATTATACAGTGTTAAAGCCATGTATGTATCTAAGAAACATTATGTTATTCATCTACGAGAGTTCAGTCCATATACATTATACAGTGTTAAAGCCATGTCTGTATCTAAGAAACATTATGTTATTCATCTACGAGAGTTCAGTCCGTATACATTATACAGTGTTAAAGTCATGTCTGTATGTAAGAAATAGTACGTTATTCATCTACGAGAGTTCAGTCCATATACATTATACAGTGTTAAGGCCATGTCTGTATGTAAGGAACATTATGTTATTCATCTACGAGAGTTCAGTCCATATACATTATACAGTGTTAAGGCCATGTCTGTATGTAAGGAACATTATGTTATTTATCTACGACCCCGCATGCTGCATGCTAATTAAATCAAAACACATTTGGGCCTTAAAAAATTACGTCAAATAGGTTGAATCATTGATATATTTTGTGTATGCTTTAATTAGCGATCTATAACTACGGGGTAATTGATTTTTGAAAAACAACATTTGGTTTACCCATACCACGCGTGCAAAAATAATGAGACATCAACATAAAATTTTTGTGCAAGAAATTAAATATGTGCAAAGACATTATACACTAGCAAGGTCTTATGACGAAGTACAATCACAAATTCGATAAATTTTAACTAATTACTGCTCTCATTTTTAATCAGTTAATCATTCAGTTAGTAAAACAATATCTAACAATTTTTTTAAAATCAATTTTGCATTGTAAAAAAAGTTGGTGTGGGCTAATGAATTCAAAATGACTTAAAAGATATTATTGGAACTGTTTGCAATTATTATTATTAAAAAAAGCAAACAAAGCTTTATGTAGTTGCTCTCACACTCACTTATCTTCAGTTGATTTTAAAAAAATAAACCGTTATTATTTAATTTCTTAAAATAGCAACTTCCTGTGTTTTAAGCTTTAGAATTAAAACAAAAATGTTTTGTTGAATTTATAATTTTGATTTTATTCAGATGCAAAGAAAAATTAAAGCTATATTTGATCATTATAATTCTTACTTAAAACATTGACACTTTTTTTGTAAACCAATCATTTAAAGAGCAAAAGTAGAATGAAAAAAAATCTTCAAAATTCCACCAAATTAAAATAAAAATTTATTTAAATAAAATATTTGAAAAATGAATATCCTTGGAAAAAAAAGTATATAAAGAAATATATTTTTTTTAAAAAGCAGCAAACGAAAAGTGGCAAACACTTAAAAAGATATAGGAACTAGCATTAAAATGCTGCCACTGTCACAAGCCAACAAACTAATCAAGCTGAAAAGAAGCCTCAAACGTATAAACAAAGTAATCAAACAAGGTAAACAATGAATGAACTTTAAGTAGTAAAGTTTTAGAAAGGAATATCTACCTCCATGGCTGATGCATGCACAAGTCGAATGGATTCTGTAAGACGGGGGCTGGGGGCGGGACATCAAAGAAAATGAAAGATGAAGTTTGAACCAAAATATATTCATACATATAAGAATAACTAGGCCAAAAGAAACAAAGCGTGATGAATATATCCTGAAATTGAGTACATAAAAACAGTCTATGGGGCTACACATCATATTTAAATATATAAGTAACAAAAATAATTAAAACATGAATATGTAAAAAGTCATTTCTTAACAGAGGATCTTTGGTTTTATCTTATTCTATTCCCACAGCTGACTCTGTGGTGAGTCGGTGCGGTTTGGTAAAGAATGGGCGTGGCATAACAGTTCTCAAATAGTTATAAATAATGAGATGCTACGTCTGCTGAATATTTCTGGGCGTGCATAACAGTTCTCAAATAGTTATAAATAATGAGATGCTACGTCTGCTGAATTATTTCTATCTGCAGAAGGGCGTCTTACCTGAATGCAAACCTGTGGCTGACCTCAACGCCATACATTATATAATAACTAAACCAATAGGATAACTTCTCACTTGATCCTAGGTGCGATACAAGTTACACGATGCACCTGTTTGTTGTACAGTCATTCACACAAGTTACACGATGCACCTGTTTGTTGTACAGTCATTCACACAAGTTACACGATGCACCTGTTTGTTGTACAGTTATTCACACAAGTTACACGATGCACCTGTTTGTTGTACAGTTATTCACACAAGTTACACGATGCACCTGTTTGTTGTACAGTTATTCACACAAGTTACACGATGCACCTGTTTGTTATACAATTATTCAGAATCCAAAAATATCAATTAACTTTTGTTTTTAAAACGTATTCGTACAAACGAGAGGAGAGAGAACGATCTCGAATTATTTAAATTTAGAATCGAATAATTCTATTACGTTTAATTTGATTAAAACATTTCAACATCTACATAAAAACACGTCTTTATGAGCAGTTAATATGCGAGACTTAATAATGCTACAAATTTAAAAACAAAATTGGCAAACATTATATTTTGGATTATTAAACAAATGGCAGGCGAAATGCTATCCCCTTAGCTTTGGTGAATCTGAATTGCGCCAAGTTTGAATTTCTAGCTAATATTAAGAACACATAGGTTGGTGAAACAGGTCCTGATGAGTAATTGATGATGTCAAAATATTCTATGAATGGCTAAGCCTAAGGGTCAAAGTATCCATTCTCCAAGACCAGACGTTAAAGACAGACTTAATGTCAATATGACTTTATCCACGAAAACTTAGCTTTTATTACAAATGGAATCCAAAATTGATGTATTTATTTGTGTGATAGTTTCTTTAAAATCTAGTAGCTTTGAAACAAAAATTAATATTATTGCAACTTAAGAGTATGTGAAAAACCCCGTCTGTACTCATCTCTTTTGAAATTATTTTCTTTCATCCAAAACTTATGAAACAAGTGTATAATTTAGCTGCCTGACTAGTTCTAAAAAAAAAGTGACCACATCACTCAACTACAATTGGCTCCATGTACAAGCACAAACTGACTACAAACTGTACAGTCTATGCCACAACTCTTTTCCGATTCCTGCCCTTCCTATCTTACTGAACTTCATCTCTCTGTCTTATCATCCTCTCGTCAGCTACGCTCTTATGCAAACACGTGTATTCTTTCCGTTGCTAAGACATGCATTTTGTGCTCCAAAATAATGGAATTCTCTACTTACATTCGTAATATTCCTACTATTAAGTTATTAAGGCCTTCATAACTGCACACAAAACTTATATTTTTAAACGTTACTTTCCGGACTGACAATCTTACTTCTTTGACTGATTAAAAGTGTAGCTTATGTGTGACATCCACGTCATTATATATGTTGTTAAATTATGATATCATATGTATTGATCTGGATGTTTGCATACATATATAAATATTAGAGCTGCGGAAATTAAAGATTAATTAATCAATTAATCGTTAAAAAAAGTTATTCGGTTAAAATTAATTTGATCTGTTAAAATTCGATTACATTTAAGAAAACTTTTTTTCCGATTTATTAAAAATTTATATTTTTTTGTTACTTACATACTTTTCCCTCGTATTATTACTATTTATTTAGACGTGCATACGTAAATAAGAGGCTTTTCTTCCTTATTTCCTGCATAGCAGAACGAATTGGCTGTGTTACGTCACAAAATTTGGGAGCCAGGGAATTACAGCGAAATAATGAATCGCAACTTAACGTGACCTATATATGCGTTATACAAATATAATTAATCAAAATTAATCGATTAAAATTTTCCCGATTAATCGGTCAAATTTTTTTAAAATCAGTACCAGCCCTAATAAATATACATTTCATTTTTAAAAACACATCTTCTAAATGCGTATCAAAAATTATTGTTCCCAAGGCCCTGCTCATACCAACATATAATACCTGTAAGAACATGCATAGAAATGCAATCATTACAGTATACCGTGTGTCTCTAACATAGGGCTACTTACTCTACACTTAAAACATCTAATTCACTAATTGATCCATAAGCTGTCATCCTCAGAGCACAGGTTCTCATAATGCCAGTTATATTTATGCCGAAAACAACAAGAGCTAACAAGCACACAAAAACAACAACAATATTGAAGTTGAGGAATCGCGTTGTAATATATTAAAAACAATGAAATGTTGAAAACAAGAGTTCTAGATGAATGATTGATTAGATCATAAATTACCATCTAATAGCTACCGTACAATGTCAATGACAAATGACACAAATACAATGTGTCTAAGCCTGACATCCAAATACGTATCGGGGTGCAAGGAGAGCTCGTCAATGGAGCGATGGTTGGATTAAATGGTGGTTTTAATAAACATTTACTTCATATTAAGTTCATTGAAATATAACTAGGGTTTGCGAGGCAAACACAGATTAGGAAACACTTAACTACAATAATAACAACATTTCCACGGCCGCTTAGAGATAGATGTAACACATTAACTAAAATAACAACAACATTTCCAGAGTTACTTAGAGCTAGATGTAACACATTCCGAAACATGACGCAAACGTTTGTTAAATTAATTTAAGTTTAGCTTATTTTTAACAATTTTTTTTTGCAAATAAAATTCATGTGGATGCTCAGGTAAGAGACAAAGAAGGACATTTATAAACCTCCAATTATTTGCACTCATAAAATCAAAACTTCAGAAATAAAATTGCTTGATTTTCATTTCAATTAACAAAAAAATTGACTTCTTAAATGTTTTAAAAAGCGAACTATTCAGTAGACAAAAATATCTCAGCGACTGAGTGTATATCATTCATCAAAGGTTATCTGACATTTATTGTGCTAGTACTCACTCAATAGTTTCTCAAGTACTGTGTGTCACAACGGAGCACATGCAGACGCTAGACAATAGCTTCAATGGCACAAGTTGACGACACACGCCATACAACTGTTAGCAAGGTAAGTGTTGACAATAGTAGACCAAATAACACGAGGCCACGTAAGTTTGAACATTCCGTCATCACTTACCGACTTGAGACTTTGCTCCCGTCTACAGTGGTGCAACATTTAAACAAATCCCATTACACAGCCAACAGCTTACACCAATCGAGATAATTGAAAAGAACGGCACAATTTCAGGAGCTAATTGTAATGGTTTAAATCTGCCACAGTTCACATCCCTCTACGGCAGTAGTCTCCAAACTACGGCCCGCGGGCCAGATGCGGCCCGCGAGGCCCTTTCATCCGGCCCCTGGAGAACTTTTAAAAAAGAAACTATTTTTACCTATAGTTTACCCCAAAACTATCTACTATTTTGTCATCCAGGAAACAATTTCAACATTCCCACTAATACACGTGTTCATGTGCAGTGTATCAATGTATTATTAGATACTATTTAAAATAATATTAATGTGATAAATATAATTATATTAAATATATAATTTTTAAAATTTGTTATGTTTTAATTCTGTCTTAAATTTGGACCTCTAGTGTGTAGTCGCCCCAAACTTCTGTTGACAGTTAATGCGGCCCTCCGGCAGAAAAGTTTGGAGACCCCTGCTCTATAGCAGTATACTTACCATGATATATTGTTAGGGCGGGTGAGACTGACACAAACTTTAATTCTCGGTGAACTATTCAAGATGTATAGGAGAATATTTTACGAAGTAAATTAAAACAGCCTTCGGCATAAACAACTGTAGTTAATTTAACAACATAACAACAGAGCAACGTAGACTCTTAAACCGCCCAATTAGGACACAATACCTCTGCTTGGTAGGAAATGGGTGGCTGCTGATACGATAAACTATAACTTTAGGAAAACAAGACCAATTATTTTACTACAACATCCAATAATGAAATATATTTTACTACCTACACTGGCGTTTAAAATATAAATTAAGTCTTATACAGATACAAGGTGGATCACTGTGTATATTCCTATTTCTTTAATAAACAAAGTTAATTTATCAGTTCTCGCCCCTTGAATGTGTCATAGCATACATGGGAAAAATGTAATTGCAGGAAACAATTTTAAATTTACAGAATCCTGATATCTTATCTTATCTATACAGACGCTCCTTCTATGCAGAAGATAGTTGCGTCCACAGACCATGACAGATGATCTGTTGGCAAGTGATGCAGCATTCACAGGCCACGGCTTTGAGGGTTCCACGCATTACCCAGCCGCCTAACTACATGTTAGTGTTAGGTACCCATTCGGAGCGGGGTGACTCAGGGACGCCCTAGGCCCCGGGAACAAACCCTTGCCTTCACACGGATTCGAACCCGTGACCATCGGTACGACAGTCCAGTGCGCTGCCACTCGACCACCGCGTCCCTGTACCGCGTTGCTCTGATGTTGTTTGCTACCAAAAGCAAACCTGAATTACGACGGCCTCTTCTTAAGTATCAATACAATACCTTACACACATGTTATTGAATGGTTAGGTTGAGGTGACCCACACGCATGTTTTACAATTTTAGAGGAAGTCGTCTAATTTCTAAGTAGCACTACCCGTGGTCCCTTGCCCCAAAGCACCACAGGATTACTTCCCTTTGAAAACAAGACTTCAGTTCTTCTACAGAGAAGTCTCAACAAGCAGAATTACTGGTTGGGCAAAGCTTGTTTTAAAAAATAATATATACGTTTTTTGTTAAAATTAAGAAAGAATGTTCAAGGAGTGAAAGTAAACCATTGTTGAGATAAGCGTATACATGAACATGTGTTGTCAAACTTTGAATTATAAAATTAAATGATTTCTAATAAATTTTAATCTTTAATTGAGATCATCTACTAAACTAAACACATATTCTGTAGGCCTGAGACTAATCTCTTAAGGCCTTGGCTAGAACCTGGGCAATCTGCTCCATCTGCTGAGCATTGCCATACAACATTGTCTTTATATGGGACTCGCCCGCCTCCCTCACCCCCCCCGGCTATATCGAGCGCCGGGCAAGACGTCACCAGGTGTTCAACTGTCTCAGGGGCTTGGCTGCAATGACGGCAGTTCGAGTCCCTGTTGTGGTCTAGCCTGTGAAAGTAAGAGTTGGTTGGGCAATGTTCGGTCCTCATCTGAGTCACCAAACCCTGGTGTTTGCGACTCAGATTCCACCACTGGTCTGAACGGCTGGGCCTGGGCATGTTAGCGAATACCCCTCTGGCTGTTGTATTGTCAGCCCACTCCTGGTACCACTTATTCCGAAAGTGGTCCTTTAGCCAGTTTTTTGCCCCGAGATAGGTGACTGGGGTCTCTGGTTGGGGCAGTGCTGCGCCTGCTTTGGCCAGGGAGTCTGCTTTTTCGTTGCCATTAACATTCACGTGGCTCGGGATCCACTGCACTGTTACCTTAAGATCATCTACTAAAATACTCTTATTAATAGTAATAGTATTAATTATAAATCATGTAAAAGTTACTTATGACTTTGTAACTAGGATTGACGACAGCTTTGATTATACGTGAAACTAATAAATACCCAACATAACAAAATATTTATAGAATATATAGAATGTAGCCATACAATGAATTGGAAGAAATATCTTTTCAAACTCTTTATCCCATTCATACATTAAGTAGTGTTTGATCTCATCAGGTTTTAATGAGCAAATAGTCAGACCAGAGAAGAAAATGTTCAGGCGCTCAACTTGAGCATCAAATAGAAGGAGTAGTATAAGGTATATACTAAAATATTATGTAAGTATTATAATGAAGGCATGCAATGGTTGTCGGCTTCAGTAGGCAGCTGCCACTGTCCAGGGATACTTACTTACAAAGTTCCTTCTAACTTCCTAGCAAGAATGAAAATGTCTAAACTTAAACCGCGATGGCGATGAGAACACACAAGTCACAGTTGACCTGGCCTAGGCCCAGGACCGACAACTCTCAAGAGAACACACAAGTCACAGTTGACCTGGCCTAGGATCAGGACCGACAACTTGTAATACACCGGTTCAAACTGTGTCAATGTAATCTCATAGGTACTCGGTGTGCAGCTTGCATGTACAAGCCACGAGTTCACAAAGACCACAGTCATGCTTGAGGTGGTACAGCCGGTGACCCGTCAAAACGGCCCCGGACAAACACCCGGGGGTGGGGGAGGGAGGTTACAGCCTTGTACGAACGAAAATATGTTTTTCTAACAATTAATTATATTTATAATATTATATCAATTTTAATTATTTCTCATAATTATTTTTAAATTGTAATTAATGCCCTTTAACTTACACAAACCGATTTATATTTCATTGTGATAGAACAATGTTAATAATAGTATTTTATTTAAGTCCCTACGATGGTTACTTTCATTTTTTGAAACATTTTTCGCTCGTCTAGTTATAAATAAATACGTATATTTTTATTGAGGATTACTGAACATGTAAAATGTAAACATTCTTTAAAAAAATAATAAATTTTTTTAATTAAAAAAAAAGTTAGCTGGGCGGTATCTTCATTAATAAATCTCGTATGATAAAATCATAGGAGGCTTTGTGTTAACGTCATATTCCTCGGTCATAAACAGACCACACTAATATGAATGGGCCAAGAGCAGGTGAAGATTACCTTAATGCCAATGACATTTAGAGAAGGAACAAGAGTTTAGTGCTCATGAACTCACATTTCCAATGAGGCGAGGTCATGATTTGCGGAGAGGGGACAGAATCCAAACGTAGGACTAAACCACGTGATGTTTATTTTTGATGAGCCATACTCTCGTACTGACAGTTAATAAATGGATATAACATTAAATAATAAATAACATTCTGAGTGGGATCTTACTAGTTACCATAATCAACAGATTAGCTGCTAAACGCCACTTAGATGGGCGATACTATCCCACCAAGAAACACTGTCCTACGTCACTTAGATGCGCGATACTATCCCACCAAGAAACACTGTCCTACGTCACTTAGATGGGCGATACTATCCCACCAAGAAACACTGTCCTACGTCACTTAGATGGGCGATACTATCCCACCAAGAAACACTGTCCTACGTCACTTAGATGGGCGATACTATCCCACCAAGAAACACTGTCCTACGTCACTTAGATGCGCGATACTATCCCACCAAGAAACACTGTCCTACGTCACTTAGATGGGCGATACTATCCCACCAAGAAACACTGTCCTACGTCACTTAGATGGGCGATACTATCCCACCAAGAAACACTGTCCTACGTCACTTAGATGCGCGATACTATCCCACCAAGAAACACTGTCCTACGTCACTTAGATGGGCGATACTATCCCACCAAGAAACACTGTCCTACGTCACTTAGATGGGCGATACTATCCCACCAAGAAACACTGTCCTACGTCACTTAGATGCGCGATACTATCCCACCAAGAAACACTGTCCTACGTCACTTAGATGGGCGATACTATCCCACCAAGAAACACTGTCCTACGTCACTTAGATGGGCGATACTATCCCACCAAGAAACACTGTCTTAAACCGTAAAATAGAATAGTACAAGAAATGTACCTCTAACTTATCAACACAAACAGCTAATTAACTTAAAGGTTGGAGGTCACTGACCCATGGAACAAACCAATATATAAACAAGTATAAGTTAAATGGTTTGTAAATAAACCATTTTTAAATTAATAATTTGCAACAAAATGATTTGGAAATAAATGATTTGTAAAAATATTATTTGCTACTAAATGAATTGATATATTATTGCTAAAAGGTTGACGTCATTCGCTCTCGACAGTGGGAAAGGGAGGAGTTTTAATGTAGGGGGAGAGAGAAATCAGGCGAGGATACATAGTCCACTCTCGGACCACCGTATGTTGTGTATCTGTGATCAGAGTCCACAAGTGTGACCTTTCGGACTTTGGACCCAGGACTCTGGTTCGACCGTTGGGAATGAGAGATCCGTGAACGTGTAACACAATCGGTAACACTCTGGTTGGGTTGTACATGAAGTTACAGCTGGTTGCAGACAAATTAGAGGTGGGCGCAAGCTGTGAACAAATCATTCCCTTTTCAATAGTAGGATGGCAAACTTGATTCAATTTATGCATTCGAGGAATCGAAATTAAAATATGTGCCCGAACCCTTTCAATAAAGGACGATCACCTGGGACGCTTTTTCATGGCAGTGTCAAAATGCATAAAACTGCTCCACCCGATCACTTTTTGAAGCATTGTTTTCGATTTGATGATAGACTTATAGAAGAGAATTTAAGATTTTCAGAAAATTATCAATCACATCTATATATATAATTCTCTTCGTGGTCGGACCCTGCGAGGCAACAAGAAGCTGCATGTGCAACAGATACTAATTTTAGAAAGCAGCGCACCAAATTACTGCACCCATGCATCAAAAGGTGTGCAAATTAAATATGCCCTGTAAAAAAATTATATGACGTCATTGTTTTCGCTGATATTTTAATTTTGTAATTAAAAAAACCCCGTAAAAACCCAAGTTTTTCACTATAAATCCTTTATGTACGAGACGTAACTAAAAGAATGTTCATTATAATACGCAGCGCCAGACCATCCAGAAATACAAAATTGCATTTGTGTCGTAAAACATGTTTAATATAATGCGCACCGATCAGGAATATGTTTATAAAAAGAGTTGCCAATAAAATACGCACCTTATTGCGCGACAGAAAGGTTGTTCAATATAATACGCACCGCGACGCTCTATCTCAAAAAATAGCATGGTACATAGGAATAAATAAAATAATCTAAAAAATCAATAATTTAATTACGGTCCATGCGATCGATCTGAAATTTTGATACATTGTTTTTATTATTGGTACGAAACTGCCTGCAAAATTTCAGCTCGCTAGCTTACGAGCAAGTGGGTTAAAAATCGATCAAAAGTTTTGGCGACAAGCAAGGGCGGTCGGTCGGTCGGCCGCAGACACCACGAGTTAATATAAAGGATTTAATAAAAACAACCCGTAAAAAACCAAGTTTTTGACTATAAATCCTTTACGTATGAGACGTAACTAAAAGAATGTTCATTATAACACGCAGCGCAAGACCATCCAAAAATACAAAATTGCAGTTGTGTCGTAAAACGTGTTTAATATAATGCGCACCGATCAGGAATAGGTTTATAAAAAGTGTTGTCAGTAAAATACGCACCTTATTGCGCGACAGAAAGGTTGTTCAATATAATACGCACCGCGACGCTCTATCTCAAAAAATAGCATGATACATAGGAATAAATAAAATAATCTAAAAAATCAATAATTTAATTACGGTACATGCGATCGATCTGAAATTTTGATACACTGTTTTTATCATCGGTACGAAACTGCCTGCAAAATTTCAGCTCGCTATCTTGCGAGCAAGTGGGTTAAAAATCGATCAAAAGTTTTGGCGACAAGCAAGCAAGCAAGGTCGGCCGCAGACACCACGAGTTAATATAAAGGATTTAAAAAGGAAACAATGTAAAAAGAGGATTTGATGATGGTTAATTATAATATCAAAAAACAAAGGGGGCGCCATAGGCGCCCTACAACCCCTATTATAAAATACTTTGTGTGCATTTCAGAAAGTTTAATATTTCGTATTGATCAAACAAGGACAAGTTAGTTGGGCTTTTGAAAAAGGTCGGCGCCGTAGGCGCCCTAAAAAAGTACATTAAAGGGGTAAAAGAACTCTCCATGAGCAAGTCTGCGGCGTATGCTACGCCGCGGGGCGTCTAGTAGTTTATATTCCGTCTAAAACTTAAAACCCGCTTACCTCGAACAGAATGTACAGAGCTAAATCAAAACAGCCAGTTTAAAGAAAATTTGATCCTGAAATCTCGCCTCAGAGAAGAATATACCCGACATGCCCACCATCTACTTAGAGGCGCCTAAATACCGGTGGTGTACGTTCAGTATATTAACTATTTGTTAATCACTCGGCTTTTGTTTAACTCATCAATCATTGTAGAGTCAGAATAATTGAATGTGTTGCCCTAAACATCTTCATTTCTTCCGTAGGGACTCGGGTGAGTTGCACATCTTGAACACACCTGTCTGAATTAACTCTGGGGGAGGCAGACATCCCACAGTACAATTGAATGATGTTGTTTTGGTTACAAGTGGGTTTAAGTGGCTTTCTTTACGAACCCCAGTTCAAACTAAAATATCGTTAACTGATTAATTTTATCAGCAGCTTGTTATCCGTCGTCGTTTAGACTGTGAGCATGTCGTGTACATGTACTTGGAGTTTTTGTTACACGATCAAATAGCAGAGTGAGAGCGTGTTTTTTACTTGAAGTTTTTGTTACACGACCAAACAGAAATGTTTTTCTGAGTCAGTCAGTCAATGAGTAAGAAATTATTTTCGCACAAACAACATTTGTCTAGACGAATCTGACTCTAGCTCACACACTAATCAATTACTAGGATTGATTAATTAGAATAGATTAATCCATAAAACACAATACAGCCAACTGGTTATTTTACTTTGAAATGTTAAGGACTATGGGCAGCTTTTAAGTATCGGTAATCATTGATCAAATTTCAGATATAAAATGCAGTGCTGTCTTGATTAGGGCAATCGATATTGACAAATTACACCAAACGTTCAGGATCCTTGCAGTACATTATTGAAAATCATTGACCTTTGACCTATCACGCTATCATAGCTACTTTACGAATATTCATTTATAGATAAATTAACACACTTCATCTAGCATTGCTAATCACTAAACTACATGTTAAACAATAATCAGAAGGATAGGCTCTTATGTGAACATACTTATCAAGATCTTGTCCTACTGGTTACGGCGATGTTAATCCAAAGAAATATGACTGTGAGATGTTACATGTTTACATCTCTTATTCATTTATCTCTAGATACAGATATAGCAACTGTTTTAAAATGATTGGACACAAGCCCCAGATGATTGGACCCAAGCCCCAGATGATTGGACACATACTCCAGATACATAAGCCCCAGATGATTGGACCCAAGCCCCAGATTACTGGACAAATGCCCAAGATGAATGGACCAAAGCTTCAGATGACTGGACACATGCTTCAGAATCTCCTGTGTCCAAACTACTTGTCCAAAACTTATCTTGTAACCAAAAATTGCACCTGTATAAACAATTAAATTTGAGCAGTTGGCCAAACTATTTCAAGAGACTGATGACAAAGATCAGCTAAAGTAATGAATGCAGTAAGAACTCTACAGGCCCAGAAGAATACATATATTTAACCTGAGGATAAATGTTTGGATGCTATATACAAATTGGCCAACTGAAACTATAGGACATGAAGAAGATAGGGGACGCGGTGGTCGAGTGGCAGCGCACTGGACTGTCGTACCGATGGTCACGGGTTCGAATCCGTGTGAAGGCAAGGGTTTGTTCCCGGGGCCTAGGGCGCCCCTGAGTCACCCCGCTCCGAATGGGTACCTAACACTACATGTAGTTAGGCGGCTGGGTAATGCGTGGAACCCACAAAGCCGTGGCCTGTGAATGCTGCATCACTTGCCAACAGATCATCTGTCATGGTCTGTGGACGCAACTATCTTCTGCATAGAAGGAGCGTCTATATAGATAAGATAAGATAAGATGAACATTTTACTCCATGCAGCAGCTAGAAGTAGATAGGAGCAACATGAAATAAACGAGTCTTGTCTTGATGGTGTAACCACTTCTTGCCCTATAAATTTAATTTTTATTTCAAAATATAATTGCAAAGTTTCCATCATACATTCATTATTTTAAAATAGAGACGAAAGGGCTTAAGCAACTTGCGTTTTCTTACTTTAACCAGTGAAGTATAACATACATTAAACAGGTTTTCAGCCTTTTGAAAGGTGTAAGTGTAAGTAATGCCATACAGTCAGGGTTCTGAACATTTTATCAATGAATTTTTCTCACACACACTTGACTGTGGTCATTAAAATCTAAACTGGCAGTGCACCTTATTGGTCAACAGAAAGATAAAATCACACAGATCTGCTCAAAATGAATAAAGATCTAAGATTGGTAATATTTCTAAATTTAGAAACTAGGCTCAGAATCATAGAGACCATTAGTTAATAGTACAACACAGTTGTTAAGTACATTGTAGTAACTACTTTTTACTTTTAGTAGTAACTAAACTAAGTAAGTAAGTAAGCCCTGATTACTTATCAATCTGAGTTTTTCTTATTAGAACTTGAAATTACATTATTTCTTTATATCATCCCAGTGCAAAGTACAAGTACATGTACTACAAAATAAAAATAAAACGACGACTCCCCAAAAATTAAATATTGGTAGTAAATGTGTGCTAATATTAATAACTTTGACTTTGACAAGGAGTAGTATCCTTTCATTAATTTAAAACCGGAACATGTATTACATGTACTAAATTCTAGAAATAAAACCGGAACATGTATTACATGTACTAAATTCTAGAAATAAAACCGGAACATGTATTACATGTACTAAATTCTAGAAATAAAACCGGAACATGTATTACATGTACTAAATTCTAGAAATAAAACCGGAACATGTATTACATGTACTAAATTCAAGAAATAATAACTGACACAAATGTTAAATATTAAATGCATATCAATTGTTCTCAATGTCATCAAGTGATTTTAAGTCAATTAAATTTATACTATCCAGTGTAAAAAAGTGAGAGATAACATAAATACTTAAGCCCAATGAAAACAAAATTATATAAAAGATATGATGTATCCAAATTTAAACACTCTAAAATGCATGCACAGCAAAGGCAAATTTTATTTTTAAAAAGCCTATTAAAAGACATTTTTTACCATGAATTTAAATGAAACAATGAACATTTACTGGAACTATAATAATCAATATACATAATTCCCATCGTCTGATGTATGTATGTGGGATGTAACGGACATGTCATATATTTTTAGGTTATGTTAGGTGGCGCTGCGATCGATTTTGTATAAAAATATTACATGACGTCATTGTTTTATGCTTATATTTTAATTTTTGAAAAGGGAACAATGTAAAATAGGATTTGAGGATTTATAATTATTATAATATTTTTTCACAGCGCATCTTTAATTTGCACACCTTTTAATGCATTGGTGCAGTAATTTGGTGCGCTGCTTTCTAAAATTAGTATAGCGTTACATCCACACATACATACAGACGACGGGAATTATGTATATTGATGCTTTGTGTAAAATACAGACAACGGGAATCAATATACATAATTAACATAAGTAACTTATCCGTGTTTGATAAATACAAAATATTAAACTTGCCGAAATTTACACAAAGCATCAATGTTTGCAAGTGATGCAGCATTCACAGGCCACGGCTTTGTGGGTTCCATGCATTACCCAGCTGCCTAACTAGTGTTAGGTACCCATTCGAAGCTGGGTGACTCAGGGACGCCCTAGGCCCCGTGAACAAATCCTTGCTCATAAGTAGCTTATACTATGTCTATGTTGTTACTGAGTTACTCTTCAGCCTGCAATAATAAACTGGGTAATCGTGGAGTTTAACGGACGGAACTAATATTTATATTTCTCAATTACATTTACTTTAATGTCTGTTTCTGAAATTGAGGTCTTCAAATTATGTAAATATTTACTGAGAGACTATAAAATGAAGAATTATAACAAAATGGAAATCAGCCTATATTCAAATAATTAAATGAAAAAATTGTATGTGAATATTTTATATTAAGTTGTATATTTAAATATATTGTTTAATTGTATTTGTGCCCTACTGTACTACTGTCCCTACTTTTTAAAATACTTAAATGATAAAGAACTCTCCACTTTTCAAGTGGAAGGAAAAAAATACATAGGCATCATCAGTAAAGTAAAAAAATAAATTTATAAATTTAATTAAATAATATTCTCAGATGTAAGCTCCTCCATGATTTCCGCTAAGGCTATTGACTATGATTAACAAGGCAAGGCTATCAATGATCATGTAATAATATTACAATGTAGTTAGTAACAATTTGGTAACCCTGCAGTTTCCACACGTATATTATTTCACAGCGAAATTTAATTTTCTCGTGAGAACTTACGCTTTTAATTATTAAATGCATTATCATATGTTGTATTTCAGCTATTACAGTGCTAATTTGTAAGTCTTTCTAATTTCTAAGGCATTTTTTCGGCTCTCAACAGTAAATAGTCTGATCGTGATGCAACCATTTTGTTTATCTATTACTATTACTCTACTTGCCGGATTGTCCCAATAAGATGCCAAATGGAAATTTCTCACTTACAAACAAACAAAGTAAAAATCAAACATCTAGTAACGAAATCAAAAATGAAAGTGTCTTTAAAATATTTATTTATCTTCTGCGAACATTAAAATAGATGAAAAATACCTTTAAAAAAACATTTTCAGTCAGTAAATTTATTTTAGCATGGGTCGAGCCAGGTAAATAACATCTGGCAAGTAGTTTACTAGGTAAACAAAATGGACGTATCGTGACCAGATTATGATTATGTATTATATAGAGCCGATAAAATGCCTTAGAAATTAAAAAGACTCACAAATTAGCGCTGTAATACATGAAATACAACATATAATTATGCATTTAATAAATTAAAAACATAAGTTCTCACGAGACAATTAAATTTCGCTGTTAAATAATATGCTGCAGCTATTGGTAGTCAGTTCCCAATAGCTTCTAGAGAGCTATTGGTACTCGACTACCAATAGCCATTTCCGGTTGTCGGCTATTGGTAGTTCGCTATTATTAATTGTTAATAAAACTACTACTTGGTGATATTCTGAGTTTGATGTAATGTTTGAATGTAAAAAATAGACAACTAAACCTAACCTTGACCCTAAAACTAAAAGCTCCAAATTAAATGTAATTATAAGAATGTTAAATTGATTTAATTAGTTTTAGTTCCTATATTAAAAATTTGTTTTTCTATTTTAATGTAAAAAATAGAGAACTAACCCTAACACTAAAAGATCTAATTTAAACGTAATTATATGAATTTTTGTAAGAAAAGACAAAAAAACTACTAGGCTCAACCGAAAATCGAACCCATGACTGTTCTTCAACATTCAGTTCACCAGTCCAACTCTCTATCATGAGACCAAGGACGTTCGGTACGTTTGATTGGTGAACTTTAAAAGGCTATATTAGTAGCTATTAAGTGTTCCTTTAATCCCACTGGATAGTATAAATAACTGTTTCCCAATAGCCGCAGCCGCAGGGACCTGCTATTGGCTATTGGTACTCGACTACCAATAGACACTCCCTAAATAATATACGTGTAGAAACTGCAGGATTACCAATAATTTTACGTTTGTATTTAGTAATATAGTAATGTGTAGTAATTTAAATAGGCTTACTACTTTGAATCTTTGAAATACTTTGATTTTGATACCTTGAATAAGCCTTGAATTTGAACTGAATTGGATTAGTTATTAGTATTAGTTTGAGTTTGCTGGTTTGGATAATCCTATACTTATACTAATACTAACCTAGATGCCTAGTTCCTTGATTATTGATGACAGAGAATATGAATAAGTAAGTAAGTAATATTTAAATTTAGAAGTAGGCATTTCAGTAAGTCAGTAAGATTTAAATTTAATTGCCGTGGCCATGGTCATAGTATAGAGAGTGAGAGACCGAGAGGAAGCGGCCAGCTGCGGCACATGCCAATGTCCATTCTTAAACATAATAAGTGAAATTAAATTGAAGTATATAATATTATTTTGTCAAATATACGTACCAATCACGCCAAAAACTTTATCCAATAACACAAATTCGCAAACAATATAATTGAGCGTAATTTATCGACCGGTCTTTGACTTTGACACACGAAGTCGAGATACAGATATGTTTTTATTAAGATTTGAAATGCTCATTTGATTTCGAGTATCTGTTAAAAAGCTCAAATAATTTCATTTGAAAATGTTCCCATTTATTTAATTATTTATGAGTATAAAATGTTAAAAATTATATATTTTAATTTTAATCTTTAAAAAATACTATTTATTTATTTTATATTTATATTATTTACATGTTTTTCCGAGGTTGTTCAAAGTTTGTTTTGTTTACTAAAATAAAATCAATTCAACCACATTGCAAAAGACTTGATGTTATGGTGCTTGCCATGAAATACAGCTGTCTGTAGTAATATGTTGGCTATATACAAGTTACATAGTAATTTATAAACAGACACACACTGACACCAAGTAGCTCAAACATATGACTCAGAACAGTATTTCATCGATGGCCACTTTTTCAAATGCAAAACTTCAAAGATTGGTGCATGTTGATTTGTCAAAAAAGGGATCAGTTGATGATGCTCTGATTGACACTGTGAATTTAATTAATTCATTGCCACAATATTTCACAACAAGTTCATGCTCAGGACGTATTATTCTTTTTGAAAATGTAGGCTACTTTAATTAGACATTCATAGTTCCACATTCTAGGAGTGGTGAGGGAAGAGGGTGGTCGTCCCTAGGTGGCAACATTCTCGCCTATGCCCCGTCTATCCTATTACTATTACTATTTGCCCACTTCATTTTCATTATTATATTATTGTCATTAACTTGACACATTCTCATTCACAAATGATTCACATGCCTATTGACTATTGAGCCTATTCAACTTCAACTATTCTAATTCTAGTATTTCCAGCCTAGAAGATTATTGCTTTCTATGCTTATCCATGGTTTATGACTAGTCTTGCATTTAGGCTATATTAGAATTTAAAATGTTGAAGGTTTTTCTGGTTTGATCAGATTCTATGCCCAAATTCCAGACAGGAAAAATGAGAATTTGGGTATTTGTTTTTTTCTTGTATTTGTTTTGAATAAGAAAAGCGTTTTTAAAAATTCCTTATTCTAACTGAGGGTTGTATTAGATTTCGTGTGTGTTATATTTCCAGAAATACTTACCTTATGATTTATGTATTATTTCTTCTTCTTCTTCGTTCTCAATTTGAGTTTTGCGTGCCGACGAGTTTTGCGCCAAATTGGCCCGTGGTCTCCGACTTCAGCCTGCTGTTTTTTCTGGATGTGCTTCCATAGCCTTTGGTCAGCCAAGACCATCTGCAAGGCAGCAGTTGATTTTGGCAAGTGATGCAGCGTTCACATGCCTCGGCTATAAGGCATAAGGGTTCCACGCATTACCCAGCCGCCATTTATTTCCCTAACTATGTGTTAGGTACCCACTCGAAGCTGGGTGGACTCGGGGACGCCCTAGGCCCAAGTAACAAATCCCTGGCTTCCCATTGATTCGAACCCGTGACCATCGGTACGCCAGTCGAGCGCGCTGCCACTCGACCACCGTATCCCCCATTTATGTATTATTACTACTTTGATCTTTTTCTATCCGCTTGTGAAGACTTGTGCAGGGATGTCCAAAGTCCGCACCACGGGCCAAATGTGGCCCGCGCTTAAATATTTACTGGCCAATGGCCTCATCTTAAAAAAATTAACTGCCTCGATATTTTCTGCAATGAAAACATTATATTTGGAAAAGAAAAGCTGAAATTATAAGAGGTTTTGAGGTCAAAATATGATGGCAAAAATTGATGATATATTATTGTTTACCAACCTGGATGTTAATTTTAAAATCAGATGAAGTTATGTGTACGAAATTCGATAACGTCCGATGGCAAAAATTGATGTTGCCAAATTGTTTATATTGGCCATCTACTAAAAAAAGGAAATGAATCTGGCATCGGTATAGTTAAAATTGTAAAATATTTTTATCTTCATCACAATATTTTAAACAACATTTTCGGCTCTAGTTAAATTTCATTTTATTTATTGTAAGGTAAATAGAAAGAAAAACATCTTCATGCCATAACTTGGCCATTATATATCCGATTTGTGTTATTTCAAATTATGGAATAAGACTTTTATAAAATCTGGAAAATCATAATAATATTGTCCCCTTTCCTCATTACCCCCCTCACTAAAATAATAAATTAAAATGACTCTACAAATTACAAACTAAATATAATCACATTTAAAAACCTGTACTTAGTCTCAACATATGTCATATTTGTTTATTATCTTAATCCGGCATATGCATATTTTTTACTTCAAGGAATATGGCACTCTTTGCTAAAAGTTTGGACACCCTTGCTTTAGTGTTTCAAGGTTTAACGGTTGTAGGGTTGCAAGTTGATTGTTTTAGTATGGGGTGGCATTAAAAAAAATATCATTTGATGGCCTTGAAACATCATTTTTTAGTATGATAAGCATATTCTCTACTAAAACATATCACATATCATTCAACAAATAACAGTACATTTTAAATTAAAGCCACCTTCTATCTTAAGTCATAATATCATCATCATCGCCTGTAGTCCCATCTGGGGCATAGGCCACAAACAAAGGCTCTCTAGGCATCTCAGTCCTGCACCAGTCTCTCCAACTGACCCCAGCTGTGCCCACTCTTTTTGGTGACTGCCTCAAGTTCCCTCCTCCAAGTCGTTCTGGGTCAACCTCTCTTTCTCTTGCCTAAGTCATAGTATAAGAAGAAAAAATTCTAGCATTTTTCATTTAGAGAATTTCATTTATAGTACATGTATTAGTATTAATAGAGTAAACTGTGTAGTACAATAACATCTATTATTTATTCAAGAACTGATGTTTAAAGATGTGACAATATTTTAAGTAATAATCAAAGAAATTTTTTATTTTTAATAATCATTTATTAAATATTTCTTTAAGCATTTAGATGAAGTTCAGAAGAAAGGTTGCAAGTGGCTTTATGTTACACATGATCCTGTGCAGCTAGAAAAGATTGTTAGTAATTTATTGTTTCAGTTTTCTATTAATGTTCATTAGATTTTGAAATTATAAAGAATTGTAGAAATTCACTTACTTTAAATAATTAAAACTTAATGTTTCTGCCATAACCTTGTGGGTGATTAGCAGTGGTGGATTTAGCTATAAGCGTGGGGGGGGGGAGGTGTGCAGCTGGCCGCCCCCCCCCTGTTGGGTCTAAAATGGCGCCCCCTAAAGACGCCTTCGATAAACAGTAAAAATTAAAGCTGTATTCCAAGTTCTGACAGTAATGTATTTTTAGCAACTGGAAATGTGTCATACTGTTATTTATCGGGAGCACTTTAATATATAATTCTAACACTTTACTTCTCAGTTTGGATTTATGACAAACGATTAATTGTGCTTCATAAATTAAAATAAGCTTTAAATTAAAGCCATGGCTGAGTCAACAGGCAATCACTGTAAACCAAAATCAGTTGACAAATTAAGTGGAGCAAAAATTGACGAAGGAAGCCAGTCTCAAGGTAGATGCAAGCAAATGTATCAAACTAAACTACCGGTAGTTCAATCATTTGAAGTTCCTGCTGAAAATAAGATGTACTGCCTTGCTTGTTGGTTATTTGCCAATTGTAAGTCTGAATGGACTGATCTAGAAACAGGAGTTTTTAATTGGAAAAAAGTTATTGAAAAGTTTGCTAAACACGAAACTTCTAATCAACACCAAACTGCAATACGCAAATATTTGCTGGCTAAATATATCAGGTTTGATCAGTCAGGAGCGTCGCCAAGTAGACAAGAATAGAGAAGTATTGAAACGGATGATAGACGTGACGTTGTTCTTAGCAAAACAAGGTTTGCCATTCAGAGGACACAGAGAACATTCTTGCTTTAGTGATGGTAGTTGTAAATAAACTTGATATTTTTGTGAATCTTTATTAGCCAAATATGATTCCACTTTGGACTGTCATCTAAGGTCTGAAAAGAAAAATGAACTTTATTTAAAGTTATGATGTGCAAAATGATTTAATTCAATCACTCGCATCTGAATTATCAGCGACAATTGATAATGAAGTTAAATCTGCACAGTTCTTGTCTTTAATTATTGATTCAACCATTGATATATCTAGAATTGATCAGAAGTCAGTTTCTTTACGTTCAGTTTTAAAATCAGGACATGGTGTGGAAAAATTTATAGGCTTTTATACTTTGGAAAATAGCAATGCTGATGCATTTGCTGAGAAGACTTTATCTAATCTAATCGGCATCCTTCCGCCTCGAGAGACGATGGTGCGTCGCTGTTGGGCTGGGTTGCATTTCCTCGTGTGGCTGAGCAGTCCTATTCTTTATTGGCAGTCTTTTCCAGCTTTTGCACATGAGTTCTGTGCTTCCAAATGTTTTGGCCTTTCTCCTAGCTCTTCTGTCTGTAGTCTCCTCCATCCTTTGCTCCTCTGCTACTACTCTTTGACAACTGTGCGCCACGTAGATCGGTCTTCTGCTTTACATTCCCAGTCACTTGAGCTTATTTTGGCTGCTTTCATGTCTCTTTCTGGCAGACATCTTTAAATCGGAGACGTGAGCGACATGTCTTCCTCTTTCCCGATGCCAGTTCTCCATATAGGCGTCTTTCACTAAGGAAGACTTTAACGGAACTACAACAGCTCAACATTGATATCACACTCTGTTGAGGACAGGCATACAATGGCGCATCTGTGATGTCTGGAATTAAGAGTGGCCTTCAAACTCAGATAAAGAAACTTTCACCCAATGCCATCTATGTTCAATGTTGTGCCCATGTTTTGAATTTGGTTACCATCGAAAGCAATGTCTGTAAACACACAGTGATGTACAGTTATTTTTCGGCATTCCTTACGTCAAGTTTACCACGTCTACATACTCTTTAAGAACATCAGAAATCTCAATATGAATCAACAGTAGATACTCTGAAACAACTTTCTGATACAAGATGGGCAAGCCGTTGCATGCAGTTGTTGGGTCATTCTCTGCTATTCTAGCCACACTAGCAGTGTCATAACATTGTGGCCGACAGTCGGCTAGAGGTAGTTATCAGATTTCATTTTCTCCACGATAACTCTTTCAAGGCTTGCTGCGTCTTTGGAATGTATCTGAACAAAACCTAAAAGTGATTCTTTGTTGATTACTTTTTTAGTTTGAAAATCCACATCCACAAATCTGATGACTTGAGAAAGCTGTTCCCAGTGTCCTAGATTGGTTGTTGGTAAGATACTGTAGTATTTTTGTGTGTTGATTTCACTCAACAGCTGATTCCTTACAGTCGATTTAAGTAGATGGATGAAATTCATTTTCGATTTACTAGGTTCAATTATTGTTGTTGTTCGTCCGTCGATTCGACGAAGACCACTCTAGTCATCCGAGGGTTGCTGGGACTGGCTCTGTTTGTGCGTGCGCAGATGGCTGATGAGGCCGATCCTTGCACAGAAGGTTCGGGAACAGAAGGGACAAGGGACGAATGGGACATCTCCAGGAGGGTTGACAGCATAGGGCCTTATGGGCTTGCCTCTTCTTTTCTGCAGAGGTGATCCGGTTTGCCTCGCATGACTTGGCACCTTCGTGGATGGAAGAACGCCAGGTCGATCAGTCCATTGCAGCGCGTTCCCACGTGTCTGGGTTGATGGCAAATGCTTTCAGTGAGGCTTTCAGTGTGTCTTTGAAGCGTTTCTTTTGCCCACCGTGGGACCGCTGGCCATGCTGGAGCTCGCCATAGAAGAGTCTCTTTGGCAGTCTCTCGTCTGGCATTCGGACCACGTGCCCTGCCCAGCGAAGCTGGGAATGCATCAGGAGTGTGAAGATGCTGGAGAGACCTGCCTTGGTCAGCACCACTGTGTCTGGAATTTTATCCTGCCACTTTATGCCGAGGATCTTCCTGAGGCTTGTTGTATGAAAGTGGTTAAGCTTCCTAGCATGGCGCTGATACACAATCTATGTTTCACACGCATATAGCAGTGTGGGAAGCACCACTGCCCTGTAAACTTTCAGCTTGGTCTGGATGGTAATGCCTCTTCTGTTTCAGACATTTTGGATACAACCTGCCGAAAGAGGAGCTGGCTCTGGCAAATCTGACGCTCACTTCGTCATCGATGGTGACATTTCTCGACAGTGTGCTGCCTAGGTATGTGAACCATTGCACTGTGTTGAGCCTCTGGCCGTTGACAGTGATGTTAGGCTCAACATAGGGCCTTCCAGGCGCAGGCGGATGGAGGACTTCAGTCTTCTTAGTATTGATCGTCAGACCAAAGTTTGTGCAGGCGCTGGAGGACAGGTTAACGCTGCGTTGCATGTCGGCTTCTGAGACAGCGTTGAGGGCATAGTCATCAGCAAACAGCAGGTCTCTGATGATGTCTGTCATAACCTTGGTTTTTGCATGGAGCCTCCGAAGGTTGAACAGTTTGCCATCTGTGCGGTACCTCAGGTTGACACCAACATCCTCGTCTCTGAAGGCCTCTGTCAGCATGGCAGAAAACATGAGGCTAAACGGTGTTGGTGCCAGGACGCAGCCCTGCTTGACCCCGTTTGTGACTGTGAAAGGATCAGAAGACTCTCCGCTGTCCTGGACTCTGGCCTGCATGCCCTCGTGGAATTGTTGCACCAAGACAATGAATTTCCTTGGGCAACCGTACTTGGCCATGATCTTCCACAGACCCTCTCTGCCAACAGTGTCAAAAGCCTTGGTCAGGTCGTCATAGGTGGAGAACAGGTTGAAGTTCTGCTCCTGACATTTCTCTTGCAGCTGCCTGGCAGCGAACACCATGTCGATGGTTCCTCGCTCTTTTCGGAATCCACACAGACTTTCAGGCAGGAGTCCTTGGTCAAGGTGGACTGTGAGGCGGTTGAGCAGGATTCTGGCAAGGATCTTTCCTGCGATAGAAAGCAGGGATATGCCTCTGTAGTTGTCACAAGCCTGTCTACTTCCTTTTTGCTTACAAAGATGTATGATGGAGGCATCTTTGAAGTCCTGCGGGATCATCTCTTGCTGCCAAATCAAGAGAAATAGATGGTGGAGCCTTTCAGTCAGGGCTGTTCCTCCCTCCTTGTAGACCTCAGCTGGTATGGCGTCAGAACCAGGTGCTTTACCACTGAAATGACCCCCTTTCCAGTCCATGACGGACTATGGGGCAAGTGATGTAGCGTTCACAAGTGAGAGGATAAATTGCTTTCTGGGTCTCGAGCAAGGTGTGGGGGGGGGTCATCCAGTGCTTTGTTTGTGGGCACTTGGGGGAGACGATTGATGGCTTCGACGTTGATTGTCGAAGGGCGATTTAGGACGTTTTCGAAATGTTCGGTCCACCTCTTCAAGATCTTCTCTTTGTCTGTGATGAGAGTGTTACCATCTGCGCTGAGGAGGGGGTTTGATCCTGAGGGCGTGGGGCCATGCACTTCTTTCAAAGCGTTGTAGAAGTTTTTATTGTCACGCTTGTCTGCATAGCCTTGGATCTCGTCTGTTTTGTTGCTGAGCCAAACGTCCTGCATCTGACGGAGCTTCTGCTCAATTCTGTTCAATTACTACTTATAAGAAGAACCTACAAGAAACTTGTAATGATTTGTACAGTTAAAGTTATAAAATAATGTTTATGTCAAGTTATGTCTATACTTTACTTTAAAAAAAAATAATAAAGTCTTAGAAATTCATTAGTACTGCGAACAAAGTAGGATTAATAAATGACAGATATTTTAAATATTTTGTAGTAATAATTTTAATTAACTTCATAAAATATTATAATTTGAGGCCCATATTATTAAAAAAATTTTTTAAATAAAATCTTTACTAAGTATGAAAGGTAAATACAAGTAAAATAAAATATAGTTACCGAAAAATTTGCTAGATTTAAAATATTATTTAAAACAACAACTTATTTGCTACATAAGTTTCTTGCTAAGATCAATAAATATACTATTGGAATAAATTTACTTTACTATTTTGAAAAAATATCTGTTTATATTGTTTTAATCTGTTTGACTTGTTCAATGATTTAGAAAATTTACTAAATTAGCCGGCTAATAATGAGTATTTAGGAAATGATCGGATATTAGTAAAATTTGGCGGCACTCCCTGAAATTCTACTGCCCCCCAACCCCCCACGCAGACAAATCTAAATCCGCCAATGATTATTAGCTGACATATTTTTTGCTTGATTTTCTGAGGTTAATTTTTCTGTATATATGTTTCTGTATTGCATACCCTATTTAACATTGTTATAAAAAACCAAATATTTTTGTTTCTTTATTTAAAGTCAGAAGCCCTAAAAGATGCAGAGAACATTGCTACCCTCAAGTTTGAACCAATGGTGATGCACATTCAGTGCCAGAATTTGGAGAGTGCACAACAAATGGTGTGTCATTCATATCAGTCTCTTTATTTATATAAAGTATAAAGATATCTTGAATAATTTGTAGTACATGTAGTTATACATTTTAAAAAATGTTTAGTTTCCATCACATACATTCAGTGTACTGGTATTTTCCTTTTTTAAAATGTGATTTATTTTGCCATGTATTATAAGAGATTGTTGTCTTGGGTCTTGGTGTTAATAACAAATTATATAAGATAGAGAACTTTTGATTTCAAAGAAAGCTTTACCTTTTGTTTATTTGTTTAGTGGACTTAAGAGACAAAAACCATTTGTGTGCACAAATTAGTAAATGTATAACATATAAACAGGGTATTAGTTAGGCTGACAGTAACACAACAGCGAACGTTTCGGCAAAGAGCCTTCCTCAACAAACAAATAGTACACAAATAATACGAATATAACGAAAGAATAAAATAAAAATCTCTACTGGACTACTTGGATTTCACCGCAGCTAAGTTAAATTCTTTCTTTACATTCGTTTTATTTGTGTACTATTTGTTTGTTGAGGAAGGCTCTTTGCCAAAACGTTCGCTGTTGTGTTACGTCCTGTCAGACTAACTAATACCCTGTTTTATATGTTATACATTTACTAATTTAAAAGCCTGGTTGCAGTCTCAGCCCCATTATTTTCTTTGTGTGCACAAAACAATTTGTGATATGAATATTTATTCAGAAAAATTGTTGGAATATTGTAGTTATTGGTACAGTGTATATTTAAAGTATATTATGTGCAAGTAATACACATGACAGAATTTATATAGAAAGATTCCATATTTTGACTCCATATGATATTAACAAAGTGTAATATTTGACATAGCTCGGATGTGATTGTTCTGTTTGGTTTTTAATTGCAATTCCTTATATTTCTTTTGTCTTCTGAGCTTCTTTTTGCTCCTTTAAGGGCCTTATCGGATATATCGATAGTTCTAGATCATATGGATGTACAATGTAGAAGGGGTTAGCAAGTTTTCTGTGGTAGTGAAGTTAACAAGAATAATTCACTGGTTGCAAGGTTTCTTTTTGTTTGAGACTTGTCACCATAATTTTTCATTTCCGTTGTTAGTAGATGTAGGCTTTAAGTAGGATAAACTTATATTATGTACATTTAATTTATAGAGATGAAGGGCACCAGAATGTTTACATTTATATTTTGTTTTATAAGTAAAGCTTTCCACACATTGTTATATTTACAGGTGGTGTCCCCTTAATCTACCTTAAAAGTTTTTAAAGGTTTACTTACAGCAATACAAACCTTTTTTATATCTGCTAAAATAGTCCTTGTGAGAATAAGTGAGTGTAATGAAATGATTTAGGATAAATTGTTGGTACAATCTTTTAAACATCATTGTTAATTTAAATAAATTTGTGTGTTGATTAGCACCAAGCAGCAGTGTCGTCGGGCTTCAGAAATTCAGGGATAACCATTGGGACTAAAGGAAAGATTATGATGGTAGTACTGTAACAGTGTTTATGTTGTTTTGTTCCTTATGTTTCTGTACCTATATTAGTATCACAAATTATAACATGAACATTTTTACTTTCAAAAGTAAAGCAAATTAAAATATTAGTTATTCTTTTAAAAGGATTGCTCATATAATTAAAGTACATGGATTTTAATGTGTACTTTTAATTTAACAGGCTTTTTGGTGATAAAATTTTCTTTTGCAGGCTGTCAGAAGCACACATTCATTGGAAGTGCCGTTGTCATCTGAAGGTCAAGTTCTTGTTTCCTCAGAGGTACTTGTCACTATTTTTCCACGGGAAACCTAACTTAAATTTCAGTGAAATTATTTAAATAGATTCTTAAATTAATGGCTAGGGATAATTTAACCTTTAAAATAAATGTATACTATTTAATATAAGGAATATTAAAAATAATATGTTTAAAACATGTTCATTAGATGGCTTCTTCTGACTGGGCCAAAACATCAAGGGATTTGTTTTGAGTTTCAGACTTACACAAAATGTGCTCAGATATTTACTGTACTGAAAATATAAAATATTTGTGTCAAACAATATGGAAATTTTGTTTGATGTAGGTGCTATATCCTTCAACAAGGCATATTGTCATTTTCTGTTTGTTAATATCACTTAGCATAAACTATTTTCTACTTATTTAGATCAGTAAGTTTTTCTATTTATTAAGTACTTTTATCAACAAGTGCTGTTTTATATTTAAAGAATATCTATTACTGTAACTACTATTTATTGAGTATAACTGAGAGTAAACTATTTTCTGTTTATAATTGCATATCGTGCGTTGGCTGGTCTTTCACCTTTCCATGTTCGAAGACTTGAAAACTTGTGTAACTTTTATTTCAGTATATACAGTTCTTGATTAATAATGCAAACAGCAAAATGGAAGAAAATTTTAGACGGATAAAAAGGTTGGTTTATACTTAATGATATCAGCTTACATTTTTATTATTGATGTTTTATATTACATTTTTTACATTTTTGTCCATTTCAATTTGTTGTGCACCAAAAAAAAGCCTCAATTATTTTTAAATAGTATCAGGTTCGTTAGTTTCTCAGCCAAGATTGAATGTAACAAAATATATATTTTTTAATTTTGCATTTTGGTATTGATTTAAATTTCAGGTTTCACAAGCAGTTACAGTTGTTATCAACAATTGAGTCGAGTCCTAAAAGTTTAAATGGAAAGGCAAAGAAAACCAGGCATTTTCACAGAAGTGTTGACCAAAGTTTGAAGCAAGACAACAGGAATCAGATAAAAGATGAAGATGATGAAGACTTGGACCTTTTTATGTTTGAAGTCACGTAACAATAAATTCTCATTTAATTATCCACTCCATACTTTGTTCAGTTATTTTAATTATTCCACCTCCACTTCCTTTTAAAAAAATATATAAAAAATCATGAGTGAGGAAAAATATAATGAATTTAATATTTATTATCTGCAACTTAATTAGTTTTGTTAATGCAAAATGCATCTATTGTGTTGAGGTGCCTTCATGGGCTATAGAGTGCTCAAGAAAATAGTCTCAAGATTTCATTATGCCAATGCTTATGGAATTCATCTGTATTAATGCACACTTTTTCTCACAAAAATATAATCATAATGTTAAAATCTGTGTTTCTTTAAGGTTAAAAAAGCTAAAGCCAGAAAATATAGATTATGCCAACAGTCTAACACAATTATGAAATGTGGTGACCCATCTGTTAATTCTGCTGTTATCTATTTCAATGATTACATGGCTTATTGTTCCTTCATAACACACACATTTCTTATTTCTGCTTCTATCTGTTCCAAAACCAAGAAATAATTATTGGAATAGTCATTAAAATCCATGTCAATCACAAACAACTCAAACTCAGAAATAATCATCGTAACACTAATTATAAGTGAAAATGTTTTTAATAAATGTAACATGACAAAGATGATACTGGAGTAAGAATAAATAGCTGGCAGTCAAAAAATAAGCACATCAAGACATTTGAAGAGAAAATGAGAAAGTATGGAAAGCTATTTTAAGGTAATTAACTTATCTCTTATCTTAATCAAGAATATGCTGATAAAAACGAGTAGAGCGATTTGGAAAGATATTATTTTTAAAGAAAACATTTGTGTAGTTAACCACAGTGCAAACACTTAATGTAAGGGATTAAGATAGTCTTTGTTAGGGCTTGAAAAATATTTCAAAGTAATTTTTAAAAAAAAATTCCTCTAAATGGTTGTCATTGCCTTTTCAAGGAATAATATATATATTTTTTTAAAACTCAGAGTTACTCAACTAATTCTTATCCTCTATTTCTTTTTATCTCATATGAATTTAATAATGTACTGCATTAGTTTTTGTAGAAATTAACAAAATAAAAATGATTCAATTTAAGAATAAAATTTACAAAAATTAAGACAAGTTTTTCTGATTGTAATTATTTGTTTAATTTATTATTTAAAAAAATTCTCAGCTTATAAGCAATATTGTTGAAAATCACTTGGTTTTAGTTTATTATGCTTTTGAGGAAAAAAAACAGACACAATTTTATATCTATGCCTTTCCTTTTTAAGACTAGTTAAAAGTCTTAGATTTATTAACATGACAAAATTAAAAGTTGTAAGTTGAGTTCTCTATCATTGTTAAAAATTATGTGGCACAAAAAATTCTACTATTTATTTTATGAAACCCAACATGATTAGCACCAAGGATGGCTTTATTTTCAAATTATTTTACAGCTACAGTTAACTTCTTTCATTTACACAAAGAGATTATGATGTACATCTTCTGGTAATCAGAAAATGGAAAAAACAAATTTAGGGGTGAAGGGATGTAGAAAGATGATGTAAAAAATAAAAACAAGGTCAAGGTGAGTAAAATGTCACTTGGTACATAAAAGAGCAGTTAAACCAGCCAGATTTTTTCATAATAATTTTATATTAAATAATATGTGAGTGCTCATCACAGCCATATTAGTGTGCTACAATTCATGGTAGTATCATTAATTAACAAAGATGGATAATAAAAACCCCACTCATTTATAAATTGTAAGTGAAATGATCAAAACAGAGGATTATAACTAATATTGATTAATGTATAACTAAATAAACAGGATCTTATCTTATCTGTTACAGACGCTCCATCTATACAGAAGATTATTGCGTCCTACGCTTATAATTTAAAATCAGTTTCAAAGTTTGTACAGGTTAAGAAACATAAAATTAAAATTTATTATCCTTCTCCAATTTAATAAAATATCTGAAAATTGTCAGAATACTTTAAATGCCAATTAATAGAAACATTTCGAGCATGAACGTTTATTGAAATAAGTTGAAATATGTCCAATTACACAACAAGAACCCACACAAGAAATATGAGCTCATCTCAAATATCTTTAACTCACTGCCCCAACACTGCCTAAGCTAAACTTTCCTGTAGACTTAAAAGAACTCTATGCAGAATATTTATGCTAACTTCACATTTAGCATCAATTTATTTGATAAGTAAGTAATTTTTATCTTATCTTATCCATTATAGACGCTCCTTCTATAAGGAATTTTTGAACTCAAGTTTTACCTTATAGTTTTAAAATATATTTTTCTTTTCTGATAACTGAAAAAAATGAGTGCATTTCTTAGTCTTTGAGGACCTGTCAGCAACCATGTGGCCTCAATTTGTAAAGTACTTAATTGCACATTTTTATCAATGCATTCACAAATTTAAACACAATTTATTATTTATCAAATATATTATTTATGAATATTAAAGAAGAAAAAAAGGAAATGACAAGGAGATCAGGGGGACTGTTACATCTTGGCAAACAAATACGAACCTCCAAATTTAGGAAGCATAGGCAAAAGTATTTATATAGGACACAAAACTGGATCTTTTCATTGTGGAAGGAAGGTTCAATGCTTAAATTATAAAGATGTATAGGATTATTTTATTCAGTGTGTTAGGTGAATTGGTAATTAAAAAGAAAAGATATATTTACTACTGAATCAGATCACAGACGAATAATTTGCATGTTGCCATAAATAATTAGTAGGCTACATTACGGTTTTTACAAATAATAACTATTTTTTAAAATTGGACTTTTCTTCAATTGAAGTGAGAGGACCATTAATCTAAGATTTATTTTAAAGTTGTTTTCTGTTGATAACATGGTCATTAGAGACAAATTTTGAAAATTGAACTCAAAATAATATTTTCCTTCACCTTAATTATTAACACAAACATTGTGTTCTTACTATTTTCAGTACAATTTTTTTTTAAAATAGAAAGACCTATCAAGTAGCAAAATCATTTTTCTTTTAACACACTAATGAGGGAGACTTCAATATATTGTTGAGTTGCAAGGATAAAAAATAATGGCATGTCATGTCCTGACCTGAAACTTGAAATGTAAATCATGAAAGTAATGGATAAAGGTGAGTTAACAAAAACCCTTCCATTTTGCAGCCCTCTAAAAATTTTTTTCTAGTTTTTAATGTGAAGCATAGTCAGCCTAGCCCGGGCTGGATGGGGTGAAGCATGGTCAGCTTAGCTGGGTGGGGTGTAGCATGGTCAGCCTAGCTGGGTGGGGTGTAGCATGGTCAGCCTAGCCCGGGCTGGGTGGGGTCCAGCGCTATATAAATTCTCATATCATTACAGGGAGTCCTCGGGTTACGATTGTGATCCGTTCTTAAGAAACGTCGTAAGCCAAATGTCATCGTAAGTCATATATATATATGTAAAGTACTGTATGTAAAGTGCTATAACAAAATGTTACAGTTGATTACATAAAAATAGAGAATACAATTCCTTACCACATGAAAAAAAAAGTTTATGAAAAAATACAAAACACGAGAGAGAAATTATTTTATTTTTATTTTTTGGGGGGCGTGTTCGTAACCACGAAACAGCGTAAGTCGGGACCCTAGAAACCGATGACTCCCAGTATTATATTGACATAAAAGTCAATGTGTGACCAACACTTAGGATGTTTTGTCTTAAAATATTTCATCTGTAAAATGATGTCTAGGGTTAAATTAAAAAAAAACTTTGGTGCTGAAATTGAATATGTACAATGCAAGCAAAATACATACATGTATTTCCATTTTTGGATAAAAAGCATGCAATCATACACAATTAGACACACACTGTGGTGATTTTAATGGAAATATCTTACAATCTTGTCTGGCAAGTAATTTTTGGTAGGGATGATATAAAAAAGATTATATAAACCCAAAGAATGCTTTAATTTTGTTTAAGTATGTAATTTCAAGTTTATAAGTTAGTTCATGATTCATACTTAACTTGTGCATTACATGTATTTTTATAACAAGTAAAAATTTTTATCTTAGTTTCTACAACATATTCAGGATGTAGAACTATTCTTATCTTATCTGTTTAAAGACGCTCCTTCTATACAGAAGATTATTGCGTTCAGTGCTGTTTTCATGTTAGTCCTCAAAACGAAAACAATTTAGTCATAATTTTTAGACATATATTTCAACAAAGAGTTTAACAAGGCGGAGTGAGATACTTCATGTAATAAAAAAGGACACCTGTCGAATTATTTATCATGGCATTATCTAATTTCTAATCTTTTGACAGTTCTTGTATAATTTTAAGTTGAGTTAGTTTAAATATTATAAATAAATCAAAACTATAATAAAAAGTTCACCAGAAACTTTATTTGGTAGACAGTAAGTGACCGTGTCAAAAAATTATATACTTTAAAAAATTTATAAACATCTAAAAGAGTATGAAAATTAAGTATGAATATCTGAAAGCCTTTCAAATATATTTTCAAAGAGGATGAATAAAATGAAAGCTCTACAGTCAAAATGCATCCCAAAAGGAGTTTTAAAAAAAAAGATTGTTTTAAATGTTATTTTATGCATTAATGTTTTTAGAATTTTGCTTTAAAACTGTTAAATAACCAAAATGTTAAATTTTTAAAAAATTTAAGTTACAGGGTACCTATAATTTGTAGTTAAGATATACCTTTTTAAATCATAATAATAAAACATTTTCGAACTGCTTTTTTAATATTACAAAAATTAACATTATTAATAAGGGAAAAGTGTTATAAACCTTATTTGAGTTTCACTAATTTATTAACACATTTTTCAAAATTTATTTTTAAAAAATAAAATAAGTAACTGCCTTTAAATTAAACAATTAAAAAAACAGAAGAGAGAAATTATTCTTTTTTTTCTATGATGTTGTGATCATATAAATAGATTAACTTTATCAAATGAGACTGATACATTTTAAAGCATTTCAGCAGGACTTTAATATCAATAAAACGAAAATTGTTAACATTAAAATTTAATATATTTTTATTTTAGAATACATTCATAAATTCCAACTTTTTATTAAAGTGAGCAGTATAATGAGCAGGACAATTTAATAATAGGTTTTCAATTACAGTTAAATAGTTTGTTTATTATTATTTAACCATACAGACCAAAGTATTAAAGAAAAGATTTCCCTTGTTTTTAAATGTACAAAATCTGAACGATTCAAGCTCTTCATGAATATATTTTGAGGTACTTGGTATTAAAAATGTATTTCACTTTATTCCTGATAATATTATAAAAGCTCATTTTTATTGGAAAAAATAACAACAAAACTTTTTGAAAATAAATTTTACAGCACTTATTGATTTACAAATGTTCAAATTTCGATACAAATATAGTGCAAAGTTAAAACATAACAATATCCTTTATTCATAATGATTGTTAAAATAGCTTACGTTTATGCTTATATATATATATATAACAGACTTAAAATGAAATAGATTTTTAAAAATGCATTCAACTTCAATTATAAATAATTTTCTTGTTGTGGTTTAACGATTTACATTTTTTCATTATTGAGTCATAAATATTTGACTTCTTTATCACTGTATAAATGTAAAAGTGAAACCAGATTTATGAAACTAAATCCAGAAGATGTAATATTATAAATTGGAATAAAATGTAACGGTTAATTTTGAAGAAATGTCTATGCATCACAAGGTTTTATCACAAAAGAATTAAATAACTGACATTAGACAGATGGCTCAAAACTATGAAAAAACATTTATACGCTGCTGCACTTCTAATCGGCTATTTCAGATTTTAAGAAAATAAAACACCAACAAAAAATCTGACCTGGCTTAAATATATCATAACTCATTTTTGATTTTATCAATGAAAACAGGTCACTTATTTTACAAGAAAATATTAATTTAGAAATAGTTGGCATATTTAAAATTTAAAAAAAAATTATTATCTTTGACTGCCAATTTCGCTTTTTCTTAAAATATTTCTTTAAAAATTCATATAAAAATAATAAAATTACCCTATTCTTTATCAACTTGCATTTTAATATTTGGAATAAACAAAATATCTCAACATAACTAAAAATACTTGGTATGCTGTGTGCTTTAAATTAGTTTTGTCTTTTTATAAAAATGTAACTGTTAAATATCAATGTGACCTAAAAAATGACAAAAACAGTATGTAAATGTGAAGTATAAAGATACGTTTAAAAAAAATTAAATTAGTTAGCAGCAAATACTTGTGGGTCATTCATGCAGAAGTTTTTCTTAAATTAATACTGTATCCATACATAGATGTTAGTTAAAATTACAAGAACACAGATTATTTTGTTCAATATGTACATCAACTTGATTTTAAAAATAAAATACAGAGTGAAAGATCATGCTTAGAAACGCATACATTAAAGAATAAAAATTACCTTCTTTTAATTCAATAATTTATTAAATAATATTTAAAAACACAAGAGGGACCAATTTTTTCAGCCTTATTTCTATCTTTATTTGAAAAAGGGTTATATTAAAGCTCATTATCAATACATATTAATTAAAAATTTTATTGACTTATAATTTCCTTTTATTGCATGCTAAACTATAAAACTATTTAAAAAATAAAAATAAAGTTGTTTAAACTGTAGTTTAAGAAGTGTATAATGAAATATCATATATTTTTTAATGCTTAAGATTGAAGTTACATTGCAATAGGTTATTCTTGAAAATCTATATTAAAGCTGCACTTTCAAATTATGTAATAAAATTTCAATCTGCACATTTAAGTTAAATACTGAAATTAAAATTAAATACAACACTATAAATGCAAGATTAAGCAGAAAATATATTCTCAAAGTTTGTTCCTCATTTATTTGACTTTCATTAATAAACTATGTGATTGATAACAATTGTACAAAAACTAGACTGTAACCACAAATTCAGGATTTACATAAGAAAATCCTGAAAATTCACATTGGTCTAAGTTCATGATGAAAAGTTTATCTGTTGGTGTAAGCTTTGGAGCCTCTGATGTAAATTCACGGTCAAAGTTGCTTACATCTTTTCTGCTTTTCTGAAAAAAGAGAAGCATAAATTTTGTCTCAGATTTTTATAATCTTAAAAGTCTAAATTTTTGTGTGATGTTTTACAGTAATTTTAAACTAATAATAGCAATAGGTTGAATTTTAAGAAATTTATTAATTTCATTGAAATAAGGATAAAAGTTTAAAATAATATTTATAAATCAAACTTATACATTTTTAAATATTACTTTACTGTAAGCCACACTGAATAATTAAATGTTTCAATTGTTTATAATTTAATTTGGAATTTACCATAAATATTCTATAAAGGGTCCAATTTAAAAAGAAATTAATTCTACCATTTATTCAAGAACTCGTATAATATAAACTGAATTCAAACACATAAGGTAAGTAGAGAAGAAAGGACAATTTCCTTTTTTTAAAATGGGAAATAAATCTGAATTTTAATTAAATTAACAATTAATGTTTATTAAAGATTAAATAGAATTAAGTTACCTTTTTCAAAACAAATTTAAGTAGTTACATTTAAATGATAAATATAATATGAAGCAATTAAAATAAGCATGCTAAGCAAAACTATGATTTTGCATGCAAGTAAATATTTCTTTTAAAAATCTATGATTCTCAAAAGAAATATAAAAATAATTTTCTATTTGATTTTTCCGTGTTTTCTTTTAAAAAAACAACAAAGAAAAAAAAACGACACATTTTAATGACAAGCTAGTCCCAACACACAAAAAATAAGTTATTATTACCAGAGATTTTTTACAATTAGATATTTCTAATTTTTATTACATTATTAAACCATGCAAGTTTACTAAAAGCCATTAATTATTTGTGTTTGGTTAATGCTACAACTACTTTAGAAGCTTTTGCACATAACCTTTACTTTTTGAAAGCTGGAAAGATAATATGTTAAACATTGTTATGTGGTAGAAGACAGTGATCTATGATGATGCTGGAAAAGTGGATGAAGGAAATAACCCCAGAACATATGAAGACATAAAAGATGAAGCATTTGCATAATTTAAGGTGGAATAAGCCAACCTCTATGGGAAATAAAAGGTCTTACCTTGCGAAGCTCGCAACATGAATATCCATGTTAATGAATGGTATCCATCGGAATCCATGATAATATTGGTATATGTTACCAAAATTAGTATTGCAAGTTATCAATAATTTTTAAGTTGCTTTTGTATAGTTTTAATGATTTTTTGAAGGGAGTTTGTTTTATGCTTGGGCCAATTTGAAGCCTGGGACTGAAATAAACTAGAATGGGTCTAAATGTAACAAAATTACATTACTAGAAAAAAGAAATTGTTCAATATAAGCACACAAATTAAATAAAACTTGGGCACTGATAAAGTTTTAGGCCTGGGCCTTAGCTTTACTTTAATTTGCAACTACACAAAATGGATAAAAACTGAGTAAATTTTATATTATACAATCCATTTATAAATTGGAATAAAAAATATACCTACTCTTTCTCACGAGGTTAGACTTGATAACTCTTACAAATATTTGGTTGGTAATCTTTGAGAATTTTTCTAAACTTTTACAATTTTACTAAGAAAAATTATTAGTTAATCTAAAGACAAAATATAAATAAACTTACAGATGAGAGGGTTGTAAAATAACCAGTTTATTTCATGACATGGATTTATTTGTTTATACAAATGATTAAAAAAAACAGATATTATTGTATAGAAGTGGAACAATATAAGTAGTGGGTACAGGTATATGAATATAAGGCACAAGTTGAAATGAAATCAAAAGGGATTATCACAAAACAATAATTGAAAACCAACAGACATGAAGGCAGAAAACAGAGTAAAACTTTTTTTTTGGTCATCCATTGAGAATCTGTACTACAATGATGATTTACAAGTTATCACAAAAGAATTAGGAGTGAAGACTTTAGTTTAAAGATTATTAGCAGATATTCTCAACCACACATTCAAATTAAATCATAACAAAGAGTTATTAAAGTTTCATCATTTCTTAAATATCTTAATATTTTAAAAAATATAAACGGTATTCCACATGATTTTAAAAAAATAAATAAAAAAAGACCTCTCAGAAAATTGACTATTCCAAGAGTAAACTTTTTTTTTATATCATTCTCAGGACTTGTTTTTTTACAGGACCACACAACTATTAATAATTTTAGCAGACTCAAATGATAAAGGTTTAATTCTTAATTCAATTATTAAACCACGTAAGGATGTACATGTGTTACACCTAATGTGTTAGGGTATTATACCTTAGACAGCTGCATATATTCCCAGGTGTTCTTAGGACAACTTTTGATTATATCCACAGCTATGATAACCCTAACACTAGCTTGCTGACTGCAACACAGCTATGATAACCCTAACACTAGCTTGCTGACTGCACCACAGCTATGATAACCCTAACACTAGCTTGCTGACTGCACCACTAGCTAATCTGTCAATGACAGTAACATAGCATGAATGTGAGGGCATACGTGCAGATTGTGCTGTAGAAAGTGTTGTTGTCTTGTATGACTGACTACTGATAACTGAAGTAATATTTTTATGAGTTAAATGAAAGTTATATTTTAATTTATAAAAAAAAATAAACAGGATATTTAAAAAAATTTATTTACAGATTTGTTTTTAAAGAATTAAAATAAAATGGTGGTCATATAAAAACAAGTACCCAATTTTCTTGTTTTTAAAAATTTCAACAAGAAACAGATAAACACATTTTTGCTTTCTGCTACTAACTTCTATAAAGTTAAATGCATTAAATGTCTCCTATTAATTCAACACAAAATTTCCCAACAGTATTCCAGTCAACACCAAATTAATATAGATGTACAATGGCTTTTAAAAGCAATAAATTATTGGGAAAAAATATTGTAAAAATTACTGTACATTCCCGTTTATTTTTATTTGAATCATATTTTTGTTACATTTGTAACAAGCATATAAATGTAAATTTGCATTAGATTCTGAACTTTAACAAATGAGTTCAAATAATGCAAAATTTATAAACTCTTGTTTTTTTGTTTTGTTACATTAAATTTATTAAAACACACCAATAACATTTATTAACCATTTATCCATTTCTATTTGCAAGTGATCCAAAAGTTGCATAACTTCAACATCTTCTATATATTATATATATAAATCAAAGTACGTATGTATGTATGTATGTATGTATGTATGTATGTATGTATGTATGTATGTATGTATGTATGTATGTGTGTATGTATGTATGTATGTATGTATGTATGTATGTGTGTGTGTATGTATGTATGTATGTATGTATGTGTGTATGTGTGTATGTATGTATGTATGTATGTATGTATGTATGTATGTATGTATGTATGTATGTATGTATGTATGTATGTATGTATGTATGTATGTATGTATGTATGTCATGTATGTATGTATGTATGTATGTATGTATGTATGTATGTATGTATGTATGTATGTATGTATGTATGTCCTTTATAGCTGACTAAACCATTCATCCAATTGCCATGAAACTTTTGGAGACTTTTGAGTACGCTCCTGGGATGGTCACTGGCAACTTTTTTTGCAAAATTTGACTCTCATAGGGCGCCGGGGGCCCATAATATGATTTTTTTCTTATGAGCTTTATAAAAATAAGTTTAAGCGTTAGCTATTAGGTAAATTGATGGATCTTAACCAAACTTTGTATATAACAACTTGGTAGCCAATATTGAAATACTATATGGCACTAATTTTCTTAATGTCCATTTCTTTGGGGCTGGGGGCCCAAAATGTCTTTTTCATAAACGTTTAAGATTTTATTCCCCGATTCAAGTATTAAATATCTAGATAAATATATCCGCTATGAAATTGATTGAAATAAACAGGTGTTTTGAACTTGACATCTTGCACTAAATGGGCCCTGGGGCCCTTAATGTAGTTTTTTTTGCTTATATGAGCTATATAAAAATTAGTTTCTGCGTTAGCTACTGAGTAAATGAATGGATCTTAACCAAACTTTGTATATAAAAACTTGGTAGCCCATATTACAATAAAAAAGGGCACTGCACGTCTAATGTCCAATTGTTCAGGGCTGGGGGCCCCAAATGTATTTTTTTTCGAATATGTTTGAGACATTATTTGCTATAATATTTCTAACGATCTTGAGAAATATATCAGTGATGAAACTGAATTAAAATGAACAGCATGTTGAAATTTACATCTTACATCGATTGGGCCGGGGGCCACAAATGTCTTTTTTTGTATATGTTTGAGATATTATTTGCCATTCTATTTTTAACGATCTTGAGAAATATATCCATGATGAAACTGAATTTAAATGAACATGTTTTCAAAATGTACATCTTGAACCAAATGGGCCCTGGGGGCCCCTTAATGTATTTTTTCCTAATATTAGCTAAATAAAAAATGGTTTAATTGTTAGATAATGAGAAAATAACTGGATTTTGACCAAACTTGGTATATAAAAGCTTAAGAGCTTATATTAAATTACTATAGGACACTGAACTCCTAATGTCCATTTCCTCGGGGCTGGGGGCCCTAAATGTGTTTTTTACTAAACTTTTAATATTGTATTCCCCATTCAATTTTACACGATATTGAGCAATATAGGTAAATATATTTATATATTTGTTAAGATTGATTGAAATGAACAGATTTTTGAATTTCATATGTTAAACAGATGGGCCCAGTGACCCTTTATATAATTCCTTTTTTTATCTATATGTATTCCTTTTTACTGAGATCGTTGCAACGGGTCTGTTAGGATCTTATAAAATTCATTAGATATTTTCCTTTTATACAGAGTATTAATGTGTCCCATGCTTATACATGGTAAAAAAGTCAGTGACCCACCTATTAACTAACTTTAACATCTTATCTTATCTGAAACATTACAGATGTCGTTATACTTATTCATGGTTACATTTTTATTAAAGTTTTGAATGTTGACAGTGTGTTGGATTTACTGGTTTGTACAGGCAACCCATTCCATTCTTGATTTCCGACAGAAAGAAGGTGGATTTTTACGTGTTAGTTCTTGCGAAGGAAATAACAAAAGTGCTTTAATTCTTTTGTCTAAGATTGGTATTAGCTTATTGTTGAGTTTTAGAAGATTATTGCATCCTAAGCATATCCATGGTTTGCTTTATTCATCAATAGGCAAAACATATAACTATAAATGAAACCTTACAATAGTTTTATTCAGTTTCCTAAAGTATTTATTTTTAAAACTAATTTTATCCACAGATTTTGCAGGATAAACATGAAACATGAAAATCTCAGGATGAGGACCTGCCTATTCCAATTTCTGTGGGGTTAAAAATGGGAAATAAGAAGCCTTAATGTTAATATGATTTATAGGGTGATGGACTCAAATTGACTAAATCAGAAAATCGTAATTAAATAAAAGAGCTTCTTTATTTATAATTAAATTTTGGAAAAGTTTTGTTTTTGGATTATAGCACATCAAAAAAAAATGTTAATGAGGTATGACAATTCATATTTAAAATAGAGTTTTCCTGTGTATTAAACTGTGGAGTAGAGAACTCTGAGAATTTGGCATCTACTTTTCTACAAGTCAAACAAGAAAATAAGACACTTGGGCAAAATACATCCCAGGAATATAATGATGTGGAACTCTTTAAATACCAATACCAATGATGGAACAAATCCAGGCTTCAAGCAGGAATGTTTTTGCAGAAAATTTGGACTAGCCACCTAAAAGGTTTCAAGAAAATTAGCTGATTTCAAGAAATCTGAAAGAATCAGAGTAGAGTTATTATTCTGATGAAAAGATATCCAATTGAATGTGCCGTGGAGTTCTGAATTAAAAAAAGCTAACCCTTGGTTTCCAGACGCAAGATACAGTGAGGAGGTCAATACCGGAGATGTTCTTTTACCTAATTTCTTTTTTACACAAAATAAATGCACCTATGCCAATGAAATAATATTTAATGCCAAAGATTTTCCATTATCTTAAAAAATACTTGCTAGCCAGTCTTTATTAAGAGAAGCCAGTTATGTTTGCTTAGTTAATATTAAATCCATCCTCAGATAATCAGAATAATTTAAAAAATATCTTCACTCAAAAAATCCCGAACAAGGTTTAAAGAGCCTCTATCACATTTTAAAAAATAATTTCTTATTTACAATTTCGATAGTATTTGTATCAATGAAAATCTGTATACTCACCCACTAATTAAATTATAATGCAAAAATTTCACTTTAAAAAAATCTATGATAAATGATAATTTTAAATAATTATTTTATAAAAATCACCTCAGCTCAAGTTTGAAATTGCATTATTTTCTCAACAAAAATGTAATTCTTACATATTAAAAAAAAATTAAGGGAATCAGCATAATGATGCCTTAGGTTATGAGAGAATTGATCAATATAATTCTCTGAAATAATTAAAACTAATTGAATGTTTAAATTTTATTTATAGATATAGATCCTGCAGTTTCTACACGTATATTATTTCACAGCAAAATTTAATTTTCTCGTGAGAACGTACGCGTTTAATTCATTAAATGCATTATTATATGTGGCATTTCAGCCATTTCAGTGCTAATTTGTGAGTCTTTTTAATTTCCAAGGCATTTTCCATCTCTATATAATACATAATGTGGTCATGATACATCCATTTTGTTTAGCTTGCCAGATGTTTTTTACCTGGCTCGACCCATGCTAAAATAAATTTACTGACTAAAAATATTTTTAAATAAGTATAATTCATCTATTTGAATGTTCTTAGAAGATAAATATGTTAAAGACAATTTCATTTTATATTTCATTACTAGATGTTTGATTCTTATTTTGTTTGTTTTTAAGTGAGAAATTTCCATTTGGCATCTTACTGTGACAACTCGGCAAGTAGAGTACTACATAAACAAAATGGATGTATCCCACTCGGATTATGTAGCTTTAAGGAATGAAAAAAGCCTTATAAATTAATAAAACTTACAAATTCGTGCTATAATAGCTAAAATATAACATATATTAATGCATTTAATAAATTAAAAACGTAAGTTCTCACAAGAAAATTAAATTTTGCTGTGAAAACTGCAGGATTACCGATATTTCACTATATTTTTAAATGCTATTTGAATTAAACCAAAAAAACTTAAGATTTGAATTGTGCGTTAAAACATTATCATACCACCTCAAAATATTTGAGATTTGAAGGCAAAAAATCAGAAATCAAAATAAAATTGCTACACAAAAACTCATAACAATAAATAGCAAAGGTCAATGTAACCACATTAAAAAGGTTAATCATCAAATATTTGTATAACAGACATGATAGTTGACCATGAAAGTTGTCATCAAATATTTAATGCAAAGTGAAGTAAGGGCTACTGAAATTTAAATTTTTACTTCATATGTACTTTAAATTTAAAAAAAATCTTTGCACATAACAACATAGAGATTTAAGCTGGAGAATAGACAGAAATAAAAACAAGCCCATGTGGGCAGCAAAGCAATGATGACCATAACATGAGCACTTTTCCCAAGTCTTCAAACAAAATTCTTTCAAATCTCCATTCAAGTCAGAAGAACAATGAGCAGTTCATTATTTGGCAAAGAATATTTAGAACTCACAGTCAGTTGTATATATTTTACAAATGTGTTAGAAAAATAAAGTTATTGTAGGTCAAATAAAGTTATTGTAGGTAAAATAATATTTTTCCATCCTGTTTCATACAAAATATCATAAAACATCTTTGAGCATACACAAAATTAAGAACAAGAAATGAACAATGCATATTGTCATAACAAAATTAGGTGGTCTCACAAACCTATTCACCTTAACCTAAAAATAGTTTATGTTGTGACCTAATTATCACAATGAATAATACTTTCTTCATTGTGAATGTGATGTAAAATTAACTATTAATAATAGGTGCCCTCAAAGGAGCTTGACAAAGCATTTTTTTAATTCTCACGAGACACAAAGATATCAAGTAAATGAACAAAAACACATTAATTATAATTATGTAAAATAAATCCATTAAATTTATTGATAGGTAGTTTTAAACGTTTTGGTAAATTTAATTGTCATTGTTGATTTAATCTTTTTTCCAAATATAAAACTGCTAAACTTATTTTACTGAGTCCTCTAAGGTAAGTTAAAAATAACCAATAAGTGATAAATAAAAATATTGCAATATACACATGGACCAACAGCTTAGCATGTAAAATTGATCAGCTGTTAGGACTGTGGGAAATGACATTTAAATAATGAATCATTCAAGTTGAGAAACAAAAAAGTCCAATGGGTAAAAGCTGTGGTTTAAAACTTCAGAATTAAATCAGATTGGTTCTCAAAATTATTTGTTAAATATGATCCAAGCAAGGAAATTATTTAGATAAATGCAGCCGCATGGAGTTCATTTGTGGATAAATAGAAAGAGGAAAAAAAACATCATACAATCTAAAAGTTATTTAAATATGTGATTGCAACAAGTAATATATCATACAAGTGCACTAAATCAATCAAAGATTGAGAGGAATGAAGTGAAGAAAAAGTCTGCTTAATGATGCTTTATAGAAGATGTTAGATGTGATTTTAAAAAAAAGTTTGTAAGCAATATGAGAGTGAACTGTTCAAGATAATCACAATAATCTATACCAGTTACAGTAACAAGAAGAATAGAAAGAATAGCCTCCAAAAAGAGTTGCTCAGCATTTTGAGACTTAAAGAGAAATTAATTTTGTTAGACATCATAAAATATATGATTATCGTAATACAGCTGTGCAAGATGTATATTTTTTAAATTGATTTCTATAATAATAATTGTGGTTAAAAGCAGAAGCATGGCAGAAATCATGTAAAGATATTTATGATTAAATAGTCATCTGTGTCAAAAAAGATTTCAAACTTGATTTTCTTCTGGATTTTCATAAAGTTCAATTTTTGTATCATTCAGTTGAAAATATTTTTGAGGTTCACAATACAAAATCCTTTTTTAGAAATTAAAACTATTCTGGGTGCTGAGCTGAGAAACATTTTCAATGATGAGTTTCTACTATGCCTGAAGTCAAGCAAGGTCATTACATTTTATTATCTACAGATTAAATAATTATGAGATAGAACCATATTTTTTTTAAAGTTTAAAATAAACCTGGTCTTGATAAATATCATTATTAATATTATGTGTTGACAAGACTCAACCACCCTAATTAATGTTGGGGATAACTATTCAGCTTTCAATGTTGGCCATATCTATTTATTTTATCTTATGTAAAAAAAGTTTACAACTTTGCTGATGTTTAAAAAAAAATTCAAATAAAATAATAAAATGTTGGGAATATACCAACTGTGAAGCTTTCCCTAAAATCCCAGAAGAAAACCATTTTTGTGTTAGCTAAGGGAGGCAAGTTCTAGGCAAGGTTTCAGCAGCCAGTGCAAATGTTTACAGTTGAGTTGTCTGCTCCTCCCCCTGGAAGTATGGGTTGGTGAAGGTGAAGTGGTTGAATATGTTCTCATCAATGTTCCTGAGCAGCTGTTTGTCTATGGGGGTCATCTTCATGGGGATCTTGGTGAAAAGCTTGTCGAAGTTCTCAGCTTTCCTTTTATCCGACTGTTGGGGTAGGTGTTTGGGTTTTTGGGTGATATTAATCCAAGTTTGTATATTTATGTTTTTAGAATTTTATTGGTGTGACTTGTGTACAGATTTGTAAGAAGGAAGTCATGTTAAGTAATTTAAGTATGGACAGGTAAGAAGAAAAGAAATTGGAAAGTGATGCATCCTAATTATACACATTTGTAAACTCTTAATGTTTTTATGGAAATAGAAATGGTTGTTGTGAAAATAGTCTTAAAAACTAATTTTTTAAAATATAAATTAAAAAAAAATAAGTTAATATAGATTGAGTTAAAATGTCTACAGAAATACAACTTTCCCATGTTTCTTTTTACCTTTACATCAAAAAGATTAAAAAATCAAGTTGAAATTGTTCACGTTAAGGTGAAGTTTAATGTAGCTGATGTAATGATGAATTGTTCATACAAACCCAAAATATAAGAATATAAGAACAACACCAAACAAAAAATATATATTGTGTAAATAAGAGGCAATTGAACAAAAAATTCATATCTCAGAATTTGATTGCTCAAAACCCAAGAAGGTTTTAAACAAATTAAAATCCATAAAAGTATTGGCATTTTTGTATGACTACATTAATTGAACGACACAGAAGATGGCATCTGACAACATCAAGGCATGGTAGTAGGTGAACTGCTCTACTAACAAGCACATCAACGGAGGCCATCTACTCCTGTGCTCACAATGCACATGATGTCATGCACATGAGAGGTGAAAGGTCAGCCTACATGTAAATATGCTCAACCAAAACAACTGATGATGGTTTTACTAAGGTACCATGCATAATTAATAATTATCATTCCCAACCTATAGCTTTTCCAGCCTTTATATTAAAATGGGGGTCATTAAGGTACAGTTTATTGGTTTTGATGGTAACTAATTTGAAATACAAAAAATTATATTATTTAAAATAAACTAAGCTAATTGCATTACTTCATTTTCACTCTATTGCTTTCAAAATAAGAGCCTTTTTCATTTATCAGTGCTGCAAAACTTGACAGAGGACTGAACCTTGCAGCTAATTTAAATTTATGAAATATATGGAACATATTTCATATTCATATTTAATATTTATAATAAAAGAAACATTTTTTAATTACCACTATATAATCTTAGCCTCAAATTGTAGACTTGATGCTGACAGAATGCCATCTTCAGACAATAATTATTGTAAAGGATTTTCTAAAATTGAAATTGCTTTTTTTTTCTCCTTCTAAACGACTTAATGGAATAAGTTAAATTTTGAAAGGCAATTCTGAAACAGCCACCTTGCTTTAATGGAGATTTTAATGATAAGACAATTGTTGTTTCCAGGGACTCCTGTATGAAAGCAGCAACTCAAATGTCAATAATAAGATGCTAACACCAAATATGTTGTTAAAAATAAATGACTAATTGAAAAGTGTGCTATAATGCAATGAAAAACATTAAGCACTCTTTTGTATCTTACCTGATAAATCCAAGCTGCTTTTACATAGCTGTTAGCATGATTGTGAAAGATGGTTTTGGCCCGCAATGGTTAAATTGACAGAATTTAAGGCCTCAAGTCCTTCTCTTAATAATCTATTATTATTTTTAAATGTTTCAAATGAAAAATAAATATGCTTTAAAAAAAAATATCAATTTCCCTTTCACAATCATCCTAAAAGACTGTTAAAGAACATACAATTTAAATGTTTTGAAGTCAATTTGCCAAGTACTTACAATTTTTGGTTTATATGGGGGCTGAACTTCTCTAAGTTCAATTTTTTCCCAAACTATCCTTCGGAAAAAGGCATGGTCTTTGATATCTCTCTCACCATTGGGCCCACAGCCCAATCTCTTTGTAGGCGTCTTTGTTAAAAGCTGATCAAGAAAAAAATAATTATACAGACATTGTTTTTTGAAAATATATGTATTTATTTATAAATAAATAAATAAATAAATATATATATTTAAAATAAAAAAAAACACGTTAAGGGAATTGTTAACATGGCAGATTGATTAAGTAAACAATTTCAGTGGTAAATAAGTTAAGAATCCACGGGTGCAGATATCAAACATAGATATCAAACATAGATATCAAACATAGATATCAAACATAGATATCAAACATAGATATCAAACATAGATATCAAACATAGATGTCTTTGCACTAATCCGGTGTCACGGTGGCTTTTGGTGGAGAACTTTTTTTTTATTCATCAGCTTTAAGTGCCAGATTGTGGCTTTTGAACTTGAAATGAATCTATTCCACTTTTTTATGTCTAAGAATGATTTTACCTATAGGCATCATTGTAGGTAAAGTTAAAGTCAAGTATTCAAAAATCCTTTTTGAAAAATGAGAAAATTTGTCCTTGACCACTCCCAATAAAATTAAACTGGAAATTTATTTACAAATGTTAAATTTTTGAAAACCATTATATGTCCACTAATAAGATCTGCAGCAGATGAAAACTACTGTTCTCTATGCAAACAACACCAATTAACTGATGAGAATGTATAAGTGGTGATACAAATTATTGGGGTATGCCGGCTGACAATACCTTATGAAATTTTGTTGTTAAGTTAGTTTTATTAACTTATTTTCATATCACTTTGTTCAAATGCTAGTGTTTCATTTATTAAAAAAAAAGACGTAGTTAAACTGAATGTCAGGTTTATATTAGATATCAATTTTTTATGAGAATATATCAATTCAATAAATTGATTCCGAATGCAAGGAAGGATAAAAACATTGAACTGCTTAGTTTTGGCTAATTGGTATTGAAAATCATTGATGAAAGAGTTCCTACCCCTTTACATAAAGAAACAGCTTCTCGAGACAATGCTTTAGGGTAAGACACATTGTGATCTGTGATTGATGTGAACAGTTCTTCTTCATCTTCACCATCAAAAGGTGGCTGAAAAACAGTCATACAAAATTATGTCATTTAAAAAAAAATGTGTTTATGTACCAGATATGTGTAAAAATGATAAACCAAAAACATCACTGGCTGGGTTGACATGAATTCTTTTATTTTTATGTTTAAACACATATTAATGTAGTGTGTCATTAAATAAACATTAGCCTTGCTATTGTACAGATGGCAGTAATATTTTCCTACATAAAGTGATAAGTAGTCAGTCTTACCTGGCCAGCCAACATTTCATATAATAAAACACCATAAGCCCACAGATCTTCCTTATGGCTTACCTGGCCTGCCAACATTTCATATAATAAAACACCTTATGCCCACCAGATCTACCGTATGGCTTACCTGGCCTGCCAACATTTCATATATTAAAACACCTTATGCCCACCAGATCTACCGTTTGGCTTACCTGGCCTGCCAACATTTCATATATATAAAACACCTATGCCCACAGTCACGATGCTACCTGGCTGCATATAAAAAACACCATAAGCCCACAGTCACAGATCTGCCGTATGGCTGATATAAAACAATCTGTAAAATTTAAAAAAAGACATTGATACCATTTGATTTGTACATTGAATAGAGCCAGAGAAATTAAGAACTGATAAGGCCATTAAGATAATTATCTAATGTAATGTATATATTCCTTTTCTGGCGCAGAGATTAAACAGCCTTCTTATCAAGATGAGATCAAACTGCTTCAACAATCTCCTTTTTGTTTAATTTTATTAATCATGCAGAGTGAAAACGAAAGGTGTGACAAACTGAGGTCAAACAACAATCTGCACAGGTTTTTGGAAATATGAAATGTTATTAGCCAGCTTCATTCATGGCCAATGAAAACAAGTCGAAAAGTGGATTTTTTTTTCTTTAAGGGAGGGGACAGTTATTGGTTTTTTTTTATCGTCTGTGTTCCTCTGTTACACAACTAGAGCCCCTTTTATTTGGGCATCAGTTTATCTTTGAGGATTTTCTGTAGTCGATTTTGGACTTTTCAGTGATCAATGACAAAAAGATATTGAAATTTTTATTACACTGCAACTGTTGATTCAAAGGAACAGTACATACTTCTCTGACTGATTTAAGTACAACTTTTTCTCTATCTAGGGATATGGCAACTGTCTGTTCTTATCAGTGGTTTATTTCTTGATACAAACAGTTGACGAAGCAATGCCTTGTCCCTAAAACATAGGGCAATAAGATTAATTTAGTTGCATCACATTGAGACAGTGATGATTAGTTTCATCACATTGGGACAGTGATGATTAGTTGTATCACATTGGGACAGTGATGATTAGTTGCATCACATTGGGACAGTGATGATTAGTTGTATCACATTGGGACAGTGATGATTAGTTGCATCAATGTATCACATTGGGACTGTGATGATCCTCTCACACATTTTTTAAACATAACCTCACACTAACAGGTATTCACCCTCTAATTCTTAGGTAATTATGCTAATACAAATATTATGCCATCAAAATCTTTTGAAATGGAACAATACTCATTATTAATTGAATACATGTAAATATTATTGCGTTCAAACTAATCCAAAATTCTGGAACATTCTTAATTCCTAGAATCTGTCTTCTTCCTACGACACAAATTTGACTTTTCAATTTAAAAACAATATGTCCACTTAATGACATTTAACAAATCACAAGGAAAATGTAAGAGCTAATCTACAGCAACCAGTCTTCAGACACAGTCAGTTGTACTAGGCTTTTTCTAGAGTTAGATCTTTTGAGTCATTCTTGGTCATCTTCAGCAAAACAATGTGTCTGTCAAGAAATAGTTCTCTCTTACTGAATTCCTTTTATAACTTTTTTTCTGTTTCTATTGCATTTTTCCATGATGGACATTTTGTTATTAATATTAACATGCAGTCACGATGCGATTCTTCACTGTGATCAAAATAAGGGCAATAATCCAATATATAAAGGGCATTTCGGATTTTCAATTACATAAATTTAGTAGAATTCTTATCTATCATTATAATTTGATTTGATTTTTAAATATTATTCACTGCAAAGTTTTTAATTTTTAAGAATGTAAATACATTTTTTTAAAAATTTTCACAAAATATAAATTTATAAATCAATCCAACTATTTTTTAAAATTAACTTACTACTACACTAGCATATACATTTTTTTCCCAAGTTACAGTGACCAATAGATATTTTTTGTACTCGTTTGAAAGGAACAGACTTTTGCAAGTTTGAAAGTGGGTCCTGCTTAAAAATCTTCAGTGTCAATGAATTTACCACAAAAATGTTACCTGTTGTGACTATGTGAGAGAATCCTTATCAAATAATGTAGATCCATTTGTGGAGAAGAAATATCCCAAGAATAAAAAAACCCTGAAACTTCAAAAGCACAGCATAAGAAAAAAGAAAAAAACTTGAATTACCTCAGGAGCTATGTAGTCAGGAGTTCCACAGAATGTCCGCGTCGTTTTGTCTCCAATAATATTTTCCTTACACATGCCAAAGTCTGCAATTTTTATATGACCTTCAGCATCCAACATTACGTTGTCCAACTTGAGATCCCTTGTAGGTAAAATAAAACAAGGGAAACTAGCAACGAAATTGTTTTTGTAACAAGATTCAACAAGGGAAGTAACAAGATTCAACAAGCGAAAAAACACGATTCAACAAGGGAAGAAAGAAATGACAATCATGCAAAGTGGTGTTTAAGTCGCATAATTCTGAATGTCTTTGTTATCTTGATTGATTATGTGTACAGGATGTAATTGATTGATAAATCTTCAGGACCCTTGCAATTAGTTGTAAGGATATGTTTGCAGTAGGGATGTTACTGATTAAAAAAATTTTGTTCGATTAATCTGGCAAATTTAATCGATTAATTGCAATTAATTATATTTTTATAACGCATATATAGATTCCGTTAAATCACGATTCATTATTTCGCAAAATCGGTTGAGTCGCCATCTTTCCATGGCTCCCAAATTGTGTGACGTAACACAGCAAATTCGTTCTGCTATGCAAGAAATAAGGAAGAAAAACCTTTTTGTTTACGTATGCATGTCTTAATAAATAATAATAATACGAGGGAAAAGTATGTAAGTAACAAAAAATATAAATTATTAATAAATAGGGAAAAAAATTTTTTAGAAATATTTTCTTAAATTTTAATTGAATTTTAATCGATAAAATTAGTTTTGATTGTTTAAATTTTAAAAAAGATTTAACGATTAATTTTAATTTCCACAGCCCTATTTTCCAGACATGAGATTGTTTATGCTCTACATTGTTCCAAATGTCTTATTACTTCCAGTTTAGATGTCACGCTTCTAAAATGTCTAACATTGGTGTGATTTCAATCTTCTAAACACACATTGATGTTCTTAAGAAAAATGTTCCAATTAACATAAGGCAAGAGAGAAGACTGAAATGGAGTTTGTAACCACAAGTGGTCCAAGTACTTTCTGAGTAACACAAGGCAAGAGAGAAGTATGAGATGGCGTTTGTAACTACAAGTGGTCCAAGTACTTGCTGAGTAATCCAAGAATATAAAAGAGTCAAATTTCTTCTAGCACATTAATGTTTAATATTGTAGGACAAATTCTTGGTAAATTCTATTATCTTTCATAGCCAAACCAACAATGTACAGAAAGCAACAACAAAAACTAACTAAATATCTCAAGGGAAGGTTTTAAATAATACATTTAATTCTGGTTAAAATGATTTACTACCAGAACAGATTTCTTACCTGTAAACTATACATTGACTATGAAGATAACTTACCTGTAAACTATACCTTGACTATGAAGATAACTTACCTGTAAACTATACCTTGACTATGAAGATAGAAAAGTCCAATGGCAATCTCAGCTGCATAAAAACTGATGTGGAAATAAAAGGTAAAATCAAGTTAACAACCACATTTAATGTGGTCAAGAAAGTACAATTTTCTACATCCTCAATATAGAATTTTTTTTCAGGCAGATGAAAATTTTTAAAGAGGATATCTTAATATTAAATAAGAATAATGTAAATGAGTTGAAGAAATGAGATTAATCAAATCTTTATCTTAAGGTGATACAATCCATGTAATCATCAATCTGACTTCTAAATGTGGGCAAGTTATTCAATATACACAAAATGGTTATTTCAAACCAAAAGTTTTATTTTCAGTGAATTATTTTTATATTTGATTGGTATAAATGAAAAAATATGTATATTTATTTTGACTAACATTTTAGGTTGCTTAATGTTTGCTGAGTGTATCATCACAGAAGACACCTCTTGATATTTAACTATACACAATGAAAAGTAACAATATGTTTCTCATCAACAATACAGAATATCAAAGCGTTGCATGCAACAAAAACATTTTTGCTGTGAGAGTATTTCCTTACTTGGAGTTACAAACTATATCCAGATTTTAAATTAATAAGATTTTAATTAATATTTTGTTAAAATGATTAACCCCATGAATTTGTAAACATTTACCAGAATGAGAGAATTTCTTCTTTTTAAATTTTAGAAATCAAAATTGTCAATTATTTCAAATATGATTGCGTAGCTACTAGAAAGATATTAAATGAGCCAATCACAGTGACAACAACAATAACTCACGCAGCAACTGGCTCTTTGAACTTTCCCTCTTGTTGTATCCGGTACATAAGGTCTCCACCATTGACGTATTCCATCACAAAATACAAGCGGTCCTAGATTTTAAAACAGTTGAATATACTAATTTAAAGTTTACTCAACAAAGACATACTAGTTAAAGAATAAATGTTTGGAAAAATTTCTAGTGGTTAGTGCAAGATGAAAATTTAAATAGTTAAATAGGTTTGTCTAACAAATGGTTCATACTGAATAATAATTTTTTAAAAATGTTAAACCTTTGTGATTTCTAATTATATTTGATTATTCAGGGAAATCTTTTGTAGTTTAAAGTAAGCAAAGTTGTAGCAAAGACCATTTCTTAAAAGAAACAGAAAAAGAGAGGGAAAAATGACAATCCATTTTTAAAGTAATCAGCTGTATTTTTTCCATTTAAGGAAGGCAAAGTAGAAGATTTGATTTTAATCTTGAAAATTATAAAAGCTCAAATACTGAAAGGCATGAAATGAAAATCAGGAAGTTAACGAGTTCTTATGTTATAAAGTATTAATTATGGGTAAAAAAAGCTATGTCTCTTTTGAAAAATGTTAAAATTTAGCCATTCTAAATAATTTTTTTTACAAAAGCATATAGATTACAGAAAATATGGACCAAGAACTTGTCATATTTCATCGTATCTTATTCATGTTGGGCCACTAGTTTATCTCTATAGTATTTTTAAAAAATTTTTAATTGGATATTTGTTTGTTCATGTGTAAATATTGAATTATCAAATAAGATTTTTTTATTGATCCCTTTAATAGAAATTTATCATTAATAAAATTTTCAAAATTTTGATTTTAAACAAGGTAACATTTTACCATTAGAACTATTTAAACACAAGATGTTGTTAGTATTTCATTTGCAATAAAAATCAGCCCTTTATACAAAAAGCTATTTTTTTTATATTTTGAATTACTTGCATAATGCTGTGTGCAAAAATATATTGTTTTACAGACTCTTGAATAATATCAGTTATCTTATCACATTTCTGAGATATCAGACTAAGCATGATCCCTTTGGTCCTCTTAATCACCAAGTTCATCACCATTAACCTGTTCAGTCTTATCAACATACAAAACCCCACTCACCATCATACAAAACCCCACTCACCATTATGTAAAACCCCACTCACCATTATTGAAAGCCACACCCACGATCATACCAAGCCCCACCCACCATTACATCAAGCCCCACCACCATCATACCAAGCCCCACCCACCATCATACCAAGCCCCACCCACCATCATACCAAGCCCCACCCACCATCATACCAAGCCCCAACCACTCACCATTGTCTGGAAGCAAGAGTGCAGCTGCACTAGGAATGGTGGTTTGCTGGGCAGTGCCAGGACACGTTTCTCTATCATGGTGCACTCAACATCGTCGTCCTGTATTATAACGTCTTTCTTCAAGATCTTGATGGCATACAACTCATCTGTGCCTTTCCTTTCTGCCAGCACCACCTAGATATTTGTAAGACACATCAAATGACTTATAACTAGGGCTGCGGAAATTAACGATTAATTTCTGGATTAATCGTTATAACTGTCACAGGTAATAAGTGGAGCACCCAAGTGATTCCATATCAACTTAAATTGTTTTCCATTGTTTCATATTAATGTTGTTTCCTTTACATACATCTATATTGTCTTTGTAAAATTTAGACAAGTAGCTCATCTTATAATACACACATTTTTTTCTTCAAAATTAATAAAACCTATATGTCCAGTGGTTCTGTCCCCACATAACTTCAAATGTCCAGTGGTTCTGTCCCCACATAACTTCAAATGTCCAGTTGTTCTGTCCCCACATAGCTTCAAATGTCCTGTGGTTCTGTCCCCACATAGCTTCAAATGTCCCGTGGTTCTGTCTGACAATCCCCAGATAAATTCTACTGTGCATCATACTTTTCCAAAACTGCCTTTGCCCAAGACAGTGAGAAAGTTGAAGTCACTAGCTCTCACAATGTCTTGCTTGCTAATGCTCTGCAGTTTATCAGGCTCTGGATATTTTCTTTCACTTATACTTGATCTCTGAGGAAATAAGATTTATAGTAGGCAATTTGCTAGAAATATTTTTCTACTTTATGTAACCGGATTGACCTGTAAATTTATATTCTTCATTTATAGAAGTTTTAATAGTTTTTTTATTCTGAAATTACTAAAAACAAATAATCATTTTTTACAAGAGCTTCCTTTAAGTATATTTACAATCCTATTATATTACTACTCATTAGAGCTGTAAAACTTGGTTTTAAAAATGTCAGCAATTCAGTAATAAAATGTCTAACTTCAAAAACAACTAAATCAGCACCAAGAAAATATTATCTAAAGCATCAAATATTCTCAATTTCCAATGTCGTTTTCCCACACAAAGGTTTGATTGTGTTTATCTTCTGTTCCCACTAATCCCATCCTCAAAGAAAAGAGAGTCAGCGATAGCTTTATCCTCAAAGGCAATTAACTGGCCGAGAAAATGATTTTGGATTGGGCTATATCCTTACATGCATTTTACTTTTAAGTTCCGCAATGTCTTCTGCAATATCATCACTGACTGGGACACCGTAGAACTCTCCTTCTTCTTGGTTGAGCAACTTGAACCAGCCGTCTATTGGGGCTTTGATCAGCTGGAACAAATTCATGGCATTTCAAAGCAAACTTATGGCAATAACTCATCTTTGAACAGATTTTATTATTAGAATTTTTTATATGTAAACATTTGCTTTTCATATGCTCTCTTTCTCCCTAATGTTCTCCCAAAGCGGTTTACAAAATTATTATAAATGTCTAAAAAAAAATTAAAAATTAACATGAATTCTAAAGTTACTGTTATTTTGTAATCTTTTGGTTTTCCAGTAATTTTTCTGAATCTTACTTTTATAAATAGCTATTTAAAGGCTTCAACAATTAAAAAATTAAACATACAGATTTGACCCAACCTTATGTGAAAACAATATTTTGGGAGTCCTAACGTGACCCAACCTTACGTGAAAAAAATATTTTGGGAGTCCTTAAATGAACAGTAGCAATACATAATTAATTAATTTATTTTTGAGAATTATTAGTAAAATAGATATTTAAAAAAACTTTCTTTGCTTCTTTGTAAAGCCATAGATGAAACCCATGTTTTAAAAAAATGTGATACCTCAGTAGAAATTTCTTTAAAGTTGTTTTATTTTTACATATGAAATGTTTTTCATTTGGCCAATTCTTAAAAAAAAACTTCTCAAGATTGTAAAATGAACATGAATATTTATGAGTTAACTTTCCATATCAGGAACACAGGTTTGAACCCAATAAGATTTCAGAGGCCCTCTCTTATAATCTTATATCTCACAGGGACGTTATAATCTTATATCTCACAGGGACGTTATAATCTTATATCTCACAGGGACGTTATAATCTTATATCTCACAGGGATGTTATAATCTTATATCTCACAGGGACGTTATAATCTTATATCTCACAGGGACGTTATAATATTATATCTCACAGGTATGTTATAATCTTATATCTCACAGGGACATTATAATCTTATATCTCACAGGAACGTTATAATCTTATATCTCACAGGGACGTTATAATCTTATATCTCACAGGAACGTTATAATCTTATATCTCACAGGGACGTTATAATCTTATATCTCACAGGAACATTATAAGCTTATATCTCTCAGGAACGTTATAATCTTATATCTCTTAGGAACGTTATAAGTTTATATCTCTCAGGAATGTTATAAGCTTACATCTTTCTCTCCCACCAAGGAAGAAAAAAAAACACTTAATATAAAAAAATAAAAGATTTAATCTGGTGCTGGAAGAAACCAGGACTTTAAATCTAACTCTCCCATCTTCAACATCAAGAGAAAATTTATTGATTTCAAACTTAGCCAGGGGCTGACAAGAGATGATTCAAAGCTGTGGAAAACATGGGCTGCAAAGAGATGATTCAAAGCTGTGGAAAACATGGGCTGCAAAGAGATGATTCAAAGCTGTGGAAAAAATGGGCTGACAAGAGATGATTCAAAGCTGTGGAAAACATGGGCTGACAAGAGATGATTCAAAGCTGTGGAAAACATGGGCTGACAAGAGATGATTCAAAGCTGTGGAAATCATGGGCTGCAAAGAGATGATTCAAAGCTGTGGAAAACATGGGCTGACAAGAGATGATTCAAAGCTGTGGAAAACATGGGCTGACAAGAGATGATTCAAAGCTGTGGAAAACATGGGCTGACAAGAGATGATTCAAAGCTGTGGAAAACATGGGCTGACAAGAGATGATTCAAAGCTGTCCCAAACATTGGCTGACAAGAGATGATTCAAAGCTGTGGAAAACATGGGCTGACAAGAGATGATTCAAAGCTGTCCCAAACATTGGCTGACAAGAGATGATTCAAAGCTGTGGAAAACATGGGCTGCAAAGATCATTGATCAAAAGTAAACTTTCTTCACATTTTAGGATGTGTTTATTTGTTTGGTATTGATCTAAAGTAAACTTTCTTCACATTTTAGGATCTGTTTATTTGTTTGGTATTGATCAAAAGTAAACTTTCTTCACATTTTAGGATCTGTTTATTTGTTTGGTATTGATCAAAAGTAAACTTTCTTCACATTTTAGGATCTGTTTATTTGTTTGGTATTGATCAAAAGTAAACTTTCTTCACATTTTAGGATCTGTTTATTTGTTTGGTATTGATCTAAAGTAAACTTTCTTCACATTTTAGGATCTGTTTATTTGTTTGGTATTGATCAAAAGTAAACTTTCTTCACATTTTAGGATCTGTTTATTTGTTTGGTATTGATCAAAAGTAAACTCACTTCTGAAATCCCAAAGGATAATGAACCCATGAAATCATTCCTGGAAGTCCTGTCCCAGTCCCACACTTCTAGAGAAAGTCTTTTGGCATGGTCCTCTGGGCCTACTTCCCTGAAAGATACAAAATCAATTGTTAAAGAACAAAATATGGGTGAGACCGCATTCAGGCTTTAAGATACAAAAAATATGTTATTTTAACAGGGTATGTATGGGCCTGACTGGACTTCACAGAATAATGTTAGTTGTTCTGTGGCGTAATGTCAGGCCTAAACATACCCTGTTTAAATAATATATATTTAATATCAATTTTTGTATGCTGAATAATTTTAAAATATGTTTAAAATTCATTACTTTAAATCATCTAAAAGACTGTACACATTTCAATTCATCATCTTATTTTCCATAGCTAGATTCTACCCAATTAGATATTATGTTCAACTCTACCCAATTAGATATTATGTGCAACTCTACCCAATTAGATATTATGTGCAACTCTACCCAATTAGATATTATGTGCAACTCTACCCAATTAGATATTATGTTCAACTCTACCCAATTAGATATTATGTGCAACTCTACCCAATTAGATATTATGTGCAACTCTACCCAATTAGATATTATGTTCAACTCTACCCAATTAGATATTATGTTCAACTCTACCCAATTAGATAGTATGTTCAACTCTACCCAATTAGATATTATGTTCAACTCTACCCAATTAGATATTATGTTCAACTCTACCCAATTAGATATTATGTTCAACTCTACCCAATTAGATATTATGTTCAACTCTACCCAATTAGATAGTATGTTCAACTCTACCCAATTAGATATTATGTTCAACTCTACCCAATTAGATATTATGTTCAACTCTACCCAATTAGATATTATGTTCAACTCTACCCAATTAGATATTATGTTCAATTCTACCCAATTAGATAGTATGTTCAACTCTACCCAATTAGATATTATGTTCAACTCTACCCAATTAGATATTATGTGCAACTCTACCCAATTAGATATAATGTTCAACTCTACCCAATTAGATAGTATGTTCAACTCTACCCAATTAGATATTATGTTCAACTCTACCCAATTAGATATTATGTTCAACTCTACCCAATTAGATAGTATGTTCAACTCTACCCAATTAGATATTATGTTCAACTCTACCCAATTAGATATTATGTGCAACTCTACCCAATTAGATATTATGTTCAACTCTACCCAATTAGATAGTATGTTCAACTCTACCCAATTAGATATTATGTTCAACTCTACCCAATTAGATATTATGTTCAACTCTACCCAATTAGATATTATGTTCAACTCTACCCAATTAGATATTATGTTCAACTCTACCCAATTAGATAGTATGTTCAACTCTACCCAATTAGATATTATGTTCAACTCTACCCAATTAGATATTATGTTCAACTCTATCCAATTAGATATTATGTTCAACTCTACCCAATTAGATATTATGTTCAATTCTACCCAATTTGATAGTATGTTCAACTCTACCCAATTAGATATTATGTTCAACTCTACCCAATTAGATATTATGTGCAACTCTACCCAATTAGATATTATGTTCAACTCTACCCAATTAGATAGTATGTTCAACTCTACCCAATTAGATATTATGTTCAACTCTACCCAATTAGATATTATGTTCAACTCTACCCAATTAGATAGTATGTTCAACTCTACCCAATTAGATATTATGTTCAACTCTACCCAATTAGATATTATGTGCAACTCTACCCAATTAGATATTATGTTCAACTCTACCCAATTAGATAGTATGTTCAACTCTACCCAATTAGATATTATGTTCAACTCTACCCAATTAGATATTATGTTCAACTCTACCCAATTAGATAGTATGTTCAACTCTACCCAATTAGATATTATGTTCAACTCTACCCAATTAGATATTATGTTCAACTCTACCCAATTAGATATTATGTTCAACTCTACCCAATTAGATAGTATGTTCAACTCTACCCAATTAGATATTATGTTCAACTCTACCCAATTAGATATTATGTTCAACTCTACCCAATTAGATATTATGTGCAACTCTACCCAATTAGATATTATGTTCAACTCTACCCAATTAGATATTATGTTCAACTCTACCCAATTAGATATTATGTTCAACTCTACCCAATTAGATAGTATGTCAACTCTACCCAATTAGATATTATGTTCAACTCTACCCAATTAGATATTATGTTCAACTCTACCCAATTAGATATTATGTGCAACTCTACCCAATTAGATATTATGTTCAACTCTACCCAATTAGATAGTATGTCAACTCTACCCAATTAGATATTATGTGCAACTCTACCCAATTAGATATTATGTTCAACTCTACCCAATTAGATATTATGTTCAACTCTACCCAATTAGATATTATGTTCAACTCTACCCAATTAGATATTATGTTCAACTCTACCCAATTAGATATTATGTGCAACTCTACCCAATTAGATATTATGTTCAACTCTACCCAATTAGATATTATGTGCAACTCTACCCAATTAGATATTATGTTCAACTCTACCCAATTAGATATTATGTTCAACTCTACCCAATTAGATATTATGTTCAACTCTACCCAATTAGATATTATGTTCAACTCTACCCAATTAGATATTATGTTCAACTCTACCCAATTAGATATTATGTTCAACTCTACCCAATTAGATATTATGTTCAACTCTACCCAATTAGATATTATGTGCAACTCTACCCAATTAGATATTATGTTCAACTCTACCCAATTAGATAGTATGTTCAACTCTACCCAATTAGATATTATGTTCAACTCTACCCAATTAGATATTATGTGCAACTCTACCCAATTAGATAGTATGTTCAACTCTACCCAATTAGATATTATGTGCAACTCTACCCAATTAGATATTATGTTCAACTCTACCCAATTAGATATTATGTTCAACTCTACCCAATTAGATATTATGTTCAACTCTACCCAATTAGATAGTATGTCAACTCTACCCAATTAGATATTATGTTCAACTCTACCCAATTAGATATTATGTTCAACTCTACCCAATTAGATAGTATGTTCAACTCTACCCAATTATATATTATGTTCAACTCTACCCAATTAGATATTATGTTCAACTCTACCCAATTAGATATTATGTGTAACTCTACCCAATTAGATATTATGTTCAACTCTACCCAATTAGATAGTATGTTCAACTCTACCCAATTAGATATTATGTTCAACTCTACCCAATTAGATAGTATGTTCAACTCTACCCAATTAGATATTATGTTCAACTCTACCCAATTAGATATTATGTGCAACTGTACCCAATTAGATAGTATGTTCAACTCTACCCAATTAGATATTATGTGCAACTCTACCCAATTAGATATTATGTTCAACTCTACCCAATTAGATATTATGTTCAACTCTACCCAATTAGATATTATGTTCAACTCTACCCAATTAGATATTATGTTCAACTCTACCCAATTAGATATTATGTTCAACTCTACCCAATTAGATATTATGTTCAACTCTACCCAATTAGATAGTATGTCAACTCTACCCAATTAGATATTATGTTCAACTCTACCCAATTAGATATTATGTTCAACTCTACCCAATTAGATATTATGTGCAACTCTACCCAATTAGATATTATGTTCAACTCTACCCAATTAGATATTATGTTCAACTCTACCCAATTAGATATTATGTTCAACTCTACCCAATTAGATATTATGTGCAACTCTACCCAATTAGATAGTATGTTCAACTCTACCCAATTAGATATTATGTTCAACTCTACCCAATTAGATATTATGTTCAACTCTACCCAATTAGATATTATGTTCAACTCTACCCAATTAGATATTATGTTCAACTCTACCCAATTAGATAGTATGTCAACTCTACCCAATTAGATATTATGTTCAACTCTACCCAATTAGATATTATGTTCAACTCTACCCAATTAGATATTATGTTCAACTCTACCCAATTAGATATTATGTTCAACTCTACCCAATTAGATATTATGTTCAACTCTACCCAATTAGATAGTATGTCAACTCTACCCAATTAGATATTATGTTCAACTCTACCCAATTAGATATTATGTTCAACTCTACCCAATTAGATATTATGTTCAACTCTACCCAATTAGATATTATGTTCAACTCTACCCAATTAGATATTATGTTCAACTCTACCCAATTAGATATTATGTTCAACTCTACCCAATTAGATATTATGTTCAACTCTACCCAATTAGATATTATGTTCAACTCTACCCAATTAGATATTATGTTCAACTCTACCCAATTAGATATTATGTTCAACTCTACCCAATTAGATAGTATGTTCAACTCTACCCAATTAGATATTATGTTCAACTCTACCCAATTAGATATTATGTTCAACTCTACCCAATTAGATAGTATGTTCAACTCTACCCAATTAGATATTATGTTCAACTCTACCCAATTAGATATTATGTGCAACTCTACCCAATTAGATATTATGTTCAACTCTACCCAATTAGATATTATGTTCAACTCTACCCAATTAGATAGTATGTTCAACTCTACCCAATTAGATATTATGTTCAACTCTACCCAATTAGATATTATGTGCAACTCTACCCAATTAGATATTATGTTCAACTCTACCCAATTATATATTATGTTCAACTCTACCCAATTAGATATTATGTTCAACTCTACCCAATTAGATATTATGTGCAACTCTACCCAATTAGATAGTATGTTCAACTCTACCCAATTAGATAGTATGTCAACTCTACCCAATTAGATATTATGTTCAACTCTACCCAATTAGATATTATGTTCAACTCTACCCAATTAGATATTATGTTCAACTCTACCCAATTAGATATTATGTTCAACTCTACCCAATTAGATATTATGTTCAACTCTACCCAATTAGATAGTATGTCAACTCTACCCAATTAGATATTATGTTCAACTCTACCCAATTAGATATTATGTTCAACTCTACCCAATTAGATATTATGTTCAACTCTACCCAATTAGATATTATGTTCAACTCTACCCAATTAGATATTATGTTCAACTCTACCCAATTAGATATTATGTTCAACTCTACCCAATTAGATATTATGTTCAACTCTACCCAATTAGATATTATGTGCAACTCTACCCAATTAGATATTATGTGCAACTCTACCCAATTAGATATTATGTTCAACTCTACCCAATTAGATATTATGTGCAACTCTACCCAATTAGATATTATGTTCAACTCTACCCAATTAGATATTATGTTCAACTCTACCCAATTAGATATTATGTTCAACTCTACCCAATTAGATAGTATGTCAACTCTACCCAATTAGATATTATGTTCAACTCTACCCAATTAGATATTATGTTCAACTCTACCCAATTAGATATTATGTTCAACTCTACCCAATTAGATATTATGTTCAACTCTACCCAATTAGATATTATGTTCAACTCTACCCAATTAGATATTATGTTCAACTCTACCCAATTAGATATTATGTTCAACTCTACCCAATTAGATATTATGTTCAACTCTACCCAATTAGATATTATGTTCAACTCTACCCAATTAGATAGTATGTTCAACTCTACCCAATTAGATATTATGTGCAACTCTACCCAATTAGATATTATGTGCAATTGGGTAGTAAATAACAATGGACCAATGAGTACTACCATGTAATAAAAAGTACATGTATTACCAATTTACTACTGGGTACTAACAATGTACTAATGGGCAGAGGCGTCACTAGGGTTGGTGTCACCCGGGGCGGCAGCTCATGGTGTCACCCCTTCACGACTGAAGGGGCCGTCCATAAATGACGTCAGGCGAGGTTGCCGATTTTTACCCCACCCTCCCCCAGCGTCATACTTTGTCACAAAAACTTAGACCCCACCCTTTTTTACGATATGACGTCACAATTTTTGACACCCCTCCCCCAAGCCGTATTTTCTCAATAAAAATTAGCATGTTGCAGATTATTTTTTGTCATTTAAATATGTATTTAGGGTAAGTCTGCACTGTAATATCGTAACACGCGTGAAGTCATTGAAAACGTAATTAAATAAATGGTAAAAAATCAAATATTTAAGTGGAACTTTTATTTAAAGTTGCGCGTTTTTTGATGTGACGTCACATTTCTCAAACACCCCCCTCCTCGTACCACATCGTCACAGATGCGTGACACTCCCCTATGGCGGATTAAAAGGGGGTGCTGAACGGGCTAAATCCCCCAATAATTTAAGGAACCCAAACTTATTATGAATTATAGTGTATAATAAAGATGCAGGCCATTATGTTTGTACGAATCCCTGAAAATGCCTTGGACAGTCATACGGCAATGCTGCAAATGAGTAGGAAGTATAACGGAAACCAGGCTATTCTTAGTGAGAAGTTCATTGTAGCTCATTATATGCCGTGCACAGCTCATTCCTTTAATTTGGTTGGGAAAAGAGCAGCATGTTGTCCTACTGCGGTCAGATTTTTTTGTCTTCTGCAAAATCTTTATACCCGACTTGTTGCATCTACTCATCGTTGATAGGTACTTCAAAAACATATGAAATTGATACATGCTAACAAAGCCTTGTCTGACACAAGATGGTCAGCCTGACATGATGCTGTAAGGACTATTAATAACTCATACCATGAGAATATCGCAGCACTGTAAGAATTAGCAACAAATGAAAATCAGCCACGTGACTGACTATCGACTTGAAGAAGAAGGATTTCTAAAGGAAATTGAACAACTGGAAGTCGCTATTTTACTTGAAATTTGGGAAACAATTTTAGAAAGGAAGTATCCCATTAAGTTTGTTAAAAGATAGCACTCTTAATTTGATTCCTATGAAGACAAAGGAAAGGAAAAGTCCGTGGTAAAAACAGTGTAAACAATATCTTCAATACTATCAAACAAAAAATAAAGCGTCAGTTTGATAAAGGGACATCAACAAAACAGTATTCTCCTGGAGAAAAAAAATCAAGATTGAGGTATTTCTGGTAATCATTGACAAACTTTCTTAAGCCCTACAACATTGGTTAGGTGCATATAAATACATCCATGAGAAATTTGGCTTTCTTACAAACCTAACTGAGCTCAGCACTTCGCCACCTGATGGGCAGCAGCCAAGTTAATGGAAGAACATTCAAGTGATTTCGAAGAAGGGGTCGGGTAAATCCGAAGCAACAGTTTCGTCCCCCTCAATTTACTAGCAACGCCATCGAGCGGTGCCGGTTTAGGGCCAGGAGCGCCAGTACGGATTAGCAAAAAGTGCCGCGAAGAACGCATTGGACGCCAGCTCTGAGGAAACCTCGTAAACCTAGTAAATAACAATGGACCAATGAGTACTACCACGTAATAAAAAGTACATGTATTACCAATTTACTACTGGGTACTAACAATGTACTAATGGGTACTAACAATGTTCTAATGGGTACTAACAATGTACTAATGGGTACTAACAATGTACTAATGAGTACTATCAATGTACTAATGGGTACTAACAATGTACTAATGGGTACTATCAATGTACTAATGGGTACTATCAATGTACTAATGGGCACTATCAATGTACTAATGGGTACTAACAATGTAATGTACTAATGGGCACTAACAGTGTACTAATGAGTACTAACAATGTACTAATGGGTACTAACAATGTACTAATGGGTACTAACAATGTACTAATGGGTACTATCAATGTACTAATGAGTACTATCAATGTACTAATGGGTACTAACAATGTAATTTACTAATGGGCACTAACAGTGTACTAATGAGTACTAACAATGTAAACTCTTCCTTCCAGACTGGATTGAGACAAGCTTTAATTGTTTTTGTCTTCAACTTGAGTTTCTGAGCTTCATGTGGAATCACCTTGACCTTGCAATATGGATCTGCCAGACCATTGGGGTCCATAGGACACAGATTTCTGGCCTCTATAACTAAAACAAAAAGATCATGCAATTTTCAATGAGACAGTTTACATTGAAAACATGTGTATAAAGATATACTAAAAAATTGGACAATGGAACATCTGATACAGAATTTCATGAAACATGTGGCCAATAAATTTTATGAAACATATGGCCAATAAATTTCATGAAACATATGGCCAATAAATTTCATGAAACATATGGCCAATAAATTTCATGAAACATATGGCCAATAAATTTCTTAGGATTGAATAATTAGCAATATTCATACTTGAAATGAAGTTACCGTACTCAACAAGCCCAGACTGGCATTAAGTAAGTAATTAATCAACATATTAATACAATATCATCAAAATATAAATAAAAAGTTTGTGCTGCGGCGCCCCCCTTTTTTAAGGGCGCCTATGGCGCCCACCTTTTTCAACAGCCCCCTAACTTTTCATTGTATGATTAATACGTAATAGGAAAATTTCTTAAATGTACACAAAGTATTTTATAAAAAATTAATATATTTTTTTTAAAAATAAATTTTTTATGTCAAAAGCCCAAGTAACTTATCCTTGTATGATAAATACGAAATATTCCTGAAATGTACACAAAGTATGTATATAATATAGGTTGTGCTGCGGCGCCCACTTTTATTTAGGGCGCCTACGGCACCCACTTCTTTCAAAAGCCCAATAAACTTGTCCTTGTATGATAGATACGTAATATTAAACTACCTTAAATGTACACAAAGTAATTTAAAATAGAGGTTGAATTTTTTACAGTGCTAATCACCACACGATTTTAAAACTAATTTTAGAAAGCAGCGAACCAAATTACTGCACCAAAAAATAACTATTTGAGTCAATCAGCACTGCTTACAACACAAATTTTTTTTAAAAAGCAGAGTGATGTCCCTTAGCGTTAGGCATCAGTGATAATTGAGCGTAAATAATATATATGGATCATCAACATATTGAATGTGTAATATCAACATATTGAATGTTTGATATCAACATATTGAATGTGTAATATCAATATATTGAATGTGTAATATCAATACATATTGAATGTGTAATATCGACATATTGAATGTGTAATATCAACATATTGAATGTGTAATATCAACATATTGAATGTGTAATATAAACATATTGAATGTGTAATATCAGCAATCAGCATATTGAATGTGTAATATCAACATATTGAATGTTTAATATAAACATATTGAATGTGTAATATCAACATATTGAATGTGTAACATCAAAATACATAATTTTCTTAAGTAACATGATTTTCTGTAAAAGTAACTTCACTATATTTTTTTTAAATGAGATAAAATTCCAACTGCACTAACTTTTAACCACAAGTTTAGTGTATGGTATTTTGTGTTTATTTACAAGTATTGAAATATTGTATAGATACTTTGGCTACCCAGGGGGATACTTTGGCTACCCAGGGGGATACTTTGGCTACCCAGGGGGATACTTTGGCTACCCAGGGGGATACTTTGGCTACCCAGGGGGATACTTTGGCTACCAGGGTGATACTTTGGCTACCCAGGGGGATACTTTGACTACCCAGGGGGATACTTTGACTACCCAGGGGGATACTTTGGCTACCCAGGGGGATTTTAAAGATATATTTCAGGGGTGGTAAAAAGATTGGGAGATATGTCCTGGGGGAGTTGGGGTGGATTTTAACACCCCCTGGTATTTTTGATAAAGACAAAGTTGTGTTACTTGCATTCATGTTTGGTCAAGTTACACCAGTAGAAGAAAAGTTAACAAGCGACTGACCACTGTTTGGTGGCTTATTTCTAGTGTTATTTTATTTACAGCATTAGAAACATAAAACTGCTGTATATAAATATAAAACAACTACTGTTTTTTGTTTTTGTCATTACATGTAATTTAATTTAAGTAGTCAGTGAAATATACAAAACATTTCTTGATGATGAACAAGCAAGCATGAAAACCACACATAACTATTTAGCTTACAAGAATAATCTCTAACAAATTGTTGACACAAACAAAAGAAAACAGGTAATAAAAACTCGAATGAGTATTTAAACGCAATTTCCAACAAATCCTAGGGACTTCCTGTACATATTTGCAAAAGACCCGAACCCTCTATCTGGTATGGTTCAGGAGGAGTTGCATGATCAAGCTCGAACAGACAGCACAGACATTTCAAATATATAAACGCAATTTTTCCCATAACGATATTGCGTTAAAAAGAAAGAGAAATTAACTGCCAAAACTGAATTAACTATTAAAGAATATTTTTAGATTCATTCTGAACATGGGTAGCAAGAATATAACATGTTTGAGAAGATTCTGTCTACATGGAGATAAAATTGGGATAAACGATGTTTGACGATGTTTGACGCCAAACGAAGAAAACAAGAAAAATGTAAAAGAAATGAATAAGCAACAACAACAAAAAAAAGACCCAAAAAAATAATTAATTAAAATTCAATTTCAATTTTTTTTCTTTAAGTTATTTTCGTGTAAAACATTATAATAAACATCATGTCATAAAATCATATTCCAAAATTGCAACTTAACAAGAGGGGATAACAAAATTTTACCTGTAGTGGCTGTAGGCAGGTAATGGTTACAAGCCTATTACAAGCCATCAACAAAAATCATCAATATTTTTATATTCCATTTGCTTAAAAAAAACATGCAGTGAAGACTTCACCTTCCACTAAATTTTAAAAAAAAAGTTCTTAGAAAAGCAAATCCAAAATTCTATTTCCATCTGTTTTTTCCCTTCTTTTTCATGAATTGAATCTTGGCCAAACTTGACACACTTATCCATCATGTCACGAATAAAAAAAACCCAGTGAGAATGAATTTAATAAAATATTATTTATATTTTTTTAAACGTTCGTTATAAGAGAAATATAAATATAATGTCAAATACATGCTATACTGGAGCACGGATTGATTGAACTCTAACTTGGTACAAAAACATTTGATCACCAAGATTCTAGATCCTAATACATGTACTGAGTTCTGAATTTATAATATTCACAATTCTAGATCCTAATACATGTACTGAGTTCTGAATTTATAATATTCACAATTCTAGATCCTAATACATGTACTGACTTCTGTATTTATAATATTCACAATTCTAGATCCTAATACATGTACTGAGTTCTGAATTTATAATATTCACAATTCTAGATCCTAATACATGTACTGAGTTCTGAATTTATAATATTCACAATTCTAGATCCTAATACATGTACTGAGTTCTGAATTTATAATATTCATAAGTTCGGAACCGGAGTTACTCATTTAATTGTTTAATTTTTATTTAGTTTTTTGTTGTCCACGCTTACGTTTGTACATAGATTGCTTTATAATATTTAAAAAAAACTGCTATAGTCTTGGTCTTTAAAAAAAAATTCAATAGTGGAATGATTTTCACTATAATAACAAAAATAAATGTTGGGGGATTGGTCCATTAAGTAGGGGCAAGTCCCGGAAAGTTTGGTGAATTACAACAGTTGTCAGCTATGAACTAGAAATAACATGCCGTGATTACCGCCCTTTATCTTTATAAGACTTTGTTTGAAACCCCAAAAAATAATTTCACTTTGGCATCCCTCTGCTCATTGTTTTACTCCAATGTACTATAGTAGTATTTCAATGTCATCATTCTTACATCGATGATTCATTACATCGAAATTTGAATTTCCATTTTCCATAATAAACAAAGAAGTATAAGTTTTTTAGCGGGCATGACAGCGAAAATGTTGAAGCATTTCGAACGGGTAACCCGGGTACCCGTTCAAAATTTGAGTTTCTGAGTTAGGGAAATTGGCGTAATGGACGCCCATTAATCAAGGACAATTTAGATATTGAGAGGTGGGGGGAACAGCCATACCGGCTAGTAGGCTTGAGAGGAAAGAGAGGCGGTGTCTATGTTTCATATGACAGGAAGCCAACTTGCTTTGACATGCCCACACAAAAATAAAAATCTTACTATCCTCATCCCACTGTCAAGGGAGTAAAGTGGGGGAGGGGAGGGAAGGTGTCTCCTCTCACGGGCTTTTGTCGGTATGTCAAAGCAATGTGGCTCCTTTCATATGAAACATCACCGCCCCTCTTTCCTGTCAAGCCTTCTAGCCGCTATGGCTGTTCTGTCCTTGATTAATCTGCGCCTATTACGCCAGTTTCCCTAACTCGAAAAGTCCGTAATTCGAATCCCCCCCCCCTTTTTTTCAGTTGGACTTATAGAGGTCCGACTGTATTAGCAACACACAAATACGCCAGCTAACGGAAGTGCTGAGCTATAGTCGGTGAATTGTTAATTAAATTTACTTTAAATTGTGAGTTTCTATCGTTATGTATGAGACAATGAGTATGACACATTGACACTATTGTTTTTATTTATAATACACGTTACTTCAAGTTTTGCTGTATTCTTTATTTTAACCAACAATATCCCGTTTTATCCACCAATTTATTTGGTATTATTTAGTAAATAATAAACTGCAAATTTGTATTGTTCCTGTCTTAAGCATTTTTTATATTCACGTTGTATGACTATCACTGTCAGACTACGTGATTATTAATTATTGTCATAAATAAAATAAGAAAATTCAATTATTTTTTCTATCAAATGAAAAAATCGCAAAGCTGAAACTTGTCAATTTATCAAGGGCGCCAAAAATAAATTAGCCAAGGACGACAAAAACCTAGTTAAGCCTCTGCGCACAACACAATTTATTTGGACGACACTGATGATCGTCTTAGATGAATGGAGTGTACGAGGTCCTATACTTTGAGGACCTTTATTCTACCGTGTGGGAAAAGATTTGTTCAGAATTGAAAACATCTGGTAAAGAGCATCTGTTGCTTTTTGGCAGTTTTGAAATTCAATACGAAGTTTGAACCTTATCTTAAAAAACCACACTGTATCGCATTACCACCAGTTTCACTCTTCCAACTGTTGGACATTGCTAAATTTAGACAAGTTGCGCGTCTTACGTGCTTTAGTTATTGGTTTTCATCCGTGAGAGCTTCCCCACCAATAGATTGCTCACTAAAATACAGGACAATCTGAACAGAATAATTCCCGACATGGTGAATATCCCACATGAATTGTCCTCACATCTTTTGTTTAGTTTGAGATGACGCATATTTTCACTTCTTCCAATTTCATTTAAACGTTTTATTGCTAACGTGGCCCGAGAACAAAATAACAGAATAGTCTTGCAGTGGTACATAAATAGGACATGCCTAGTGTAGTAAGTTTTATATCTTTAAAAAAATAACCAATAAAAGCCGCAATAAACACGGATAAACACAGATGCCTCCTGAAAAATAAATAAAAGTACACACATACACATTGTTCAATGTGAGGGAATTTCATGTGGGGAATAATCTGAGTGGAGAATTTACACTGTTAGGACCAATACCGTTTGTGGTAGTGTGTGGGCATGACATTAGGACCAATACCGTTTGTGGTAGTGTGTGGACATGACATTAGGACCAATACCGTTTGTGGTAGTGTGTGGACATGACATTAGGACCAACGTTTGTGGTAGTGTGTGGACATGACATTAGGACCAATACCGTTTGTGGTAGTGTGTGGACATGACATTAGGACCAATACCGTTTGTGGTAGTGTGTGGACATGACATTAGGACCAATACCGTTTGTGGTAGTGTGTGGACATGACATTAGGACCAATACCGTTTGTGGTAGTGTGTGGACATGACATTAGGACCAATACCGTTTGTGGTAGTGTGTGGACATGACATTAGGACCAATACCGTTTGTGGTAGTGTGTGGACATGACATTAGGACCAATACCGTTTGTGGTAGTGTGTGGACATGACATTAGGACCAACGTTTGTGGTAGTGTGTGGACATGACATTAGGACCAACGTTTGTGGTAGTGTGTGGACATGACATTAGGACCAATACCGTTTGTGGTAGTGTGTGGACATGACATTAGGACCAATACCGTTTGTGGTAGTGTGTGGACATGACATTAGGACCAACGTTTGTGGTAGTGTGTGGACATGACATTAGGACCAATACCGTTTGTGGTAGTGTGTGGACATGACATTAGGACCAATACCGTTTGTGGTAGTGTGTGGACATGACATTAGGACCAACGTTTGTGGTAGTGTGTGGACATGACATTAGGACCAACGTTTGTGGTAGTGTGTGGACATGACATTAGGACCAATACCGTTTGTGGTAGTGTGTGGACATGACATTAGGACCAATACCGTTTGTGGTAGTGTGTGGACATGACATTAGGACCAACGTTTGTGGTAGTGTGTGGACATGACATTAGGACCAATACCGTTTGTGGTAGTGTGTGGACATGACATTAGGACCAATACCGTTTGTGGTAGTGTGTGGACATGACATTAGGACCAATACCGTTTGTGGTAGTGTGTGGACATGACATTAGGACCAACGTTTGTGGTAGTGTGTGGACATGACATTAGGACCAATACCGTTTGTGGTAGTGTGTGGACATGACATTAGGACCAATACCGTTTGTGGTAGTGTGTGGACATGACATTAGGACCAATACCGTTTGTGGTAGTGTGTGGACATGACATTATGACCAATACCGTTTGTGGTAGTGTGTGGACATGACATTAGGACCAATACCGTTTGTGGTAGTGTGTGGACATGACATTAGGACCAATACCGTTTGTGGTAGTGTGTGGACATGACATTAGGACCAATACCGTTTGTGGTAGTGTGTGGACATGACATTAGGACCAATACCGTTTGTGGTAGTGTGTGGACATGACATTAGGACCAATACCGTTTGTGGTAGTGTGTGGACATGACATTAGGACCAATACCGTTTGTGGTAGTGTGTGGACATGACATTAGGACCAATACCGTTTGTGGTAGTGTGTGGACATGACATTAGGACCAATACCGTTTGTGGTAGTGTGTGGACATGACATTAGGACCAATACCGTTTGTGGTAGTGTGTGGACATGACATTAGGACCAATACCGTTTGTGGTAGTGTGTGGACATGACATTAGGACCAATACCGTTTGTGGTAGTGTGTGGACATGACATTAGGACCAATACCGTTTGTGGTAGTGTGTGGACATGACATTAGGACCAACGTTTGTGGTACTGTGTGGACATGACATTAGGACCAACGTTTGTGGTAGTGTGTGGACATGACATTAGGACCAACGTTTGTGGTAGTGTGTGGACATGACATTAGGACTAACGTTTGTGGTAGTGTGTGGACATGACATTAGGACCAACGTTTGTGGTAGTGTGTGGACATGACATTAGGACCAACGTTTGTGGTAGTGTGTAGACATGACATTAGGACCATTACCGTTTGTGGTAGTGTGTGGACATGACATTATGACCAACGTTTGTGGTAGTGTGTAGACATGACATTAGGACCAACGTTTGTGGTAGTGTGTGGACATGACATTAGGACCAATACCGTTTGTGGTAGTGCGTGGACATGACATTAGGACCAATACCGTTTGTGGTAGTGTGTGGACATGACATTAGGACCAACGTTTGTGGTACTGTGTGGACAGGACATTAGGACCAACGTTTGTGGTAGTGTGTGGACATGACATTAGGACCAACGTTTGTGGTAGTGTGTGGACATGACATTAGGACCAACGTTTGTGGTAGTGTGTGGACATGACATTAGGACCAACGTTTGTGGTACTGTGTGGACATGACATTGCGACCAACGTTTGTGGTAGTGTGTAGACATGACATTAGGACCAATACCGTTTGTGGTAGTGTGTGGACATGACATTAGGACCAACGTTTGTGGTACTGTGTGGACATGACATTAGGACCAACGTTTGTGGTAGTGTGTGGACATGACATTAGGACCAACGTTTGTGGTAGTGTGTGGACATGACATTAGGACCAACGTTTGTGGTAGTGTGTGGACATGACATTAGGACCAACGTTTGTGGTACTGTGTGGACATGACATTAGGACCAACGTTTGTGGTAGTGTGTGGACATGACATTAGGACCATTACCGTTTGTGGTAGTGTGTGGACATGACATTAGGACCAACGTTTGTGGTAGTGTGTGGACATGACATTAGGACCAACGTTTGTGGTAGTGTGTAGACATGACATTAGGACCAACGTTTGTGGTAGTGTGTGGACATGACATTAGGACCAACGTTTGTGGTAGTGTGTGGACATGACATTAGGACCAACGTTTGTGGTAGTGTGTAGACATGACATTAGGACCAACGTTTGTGGTAGTGTGTAGACATGACATTAGGACCAACGTTTGTGGTAGTGTGTAGACATGACATTAGGACCAACGTTTGTGGTAGTGTGTGGACATGACATTAGGACCAACGTTTGTGGTAGTGTGTGGACATGACATTAGGACCAACGTTTGTGGTAGTGTGTAGACATGACATTAGGACCAACGTTTGTGGTAGTGTGTGGACATGACATTAGGACCAACGTTTGTGGTAGTGTGTAGACATGACATTAGGACCAACGTTTGTGGTAGTGTGTAGACATGACATTAGGACCAACGTTTGTGGTAGTGTGTAGACATGACATTAGGACCAACGTTTGTGGTAGTGTGTAGACATGACATTAGGACCAACGTTTGTGGTAGTGTGTGGACATGACATTAGGACCAACGTTTGTGGTAGTGTGTGGACATGACATTAGGACCATTACCGTTTGTGGTAGTGTGTGGACATGACATTAGGACCATTACCGTTTGTGGTAGTGTGTGGACATGACATTAGGACCATTACCGTTTGTGGTAGTGTGTGGACATGACATTAGGACCATTACCGTTTGTGGTAGTGTGTAGACATGACATTAGGACCATTACCGTTTGTGGTAGTGTGTGGACATGACATTAGGACCATTACCGTTTGTGGTAGTGTGTGGACATGACATTAGGACCATTACCGTTTGTGGTAGTGTGTGGACATGACATTAGGACCATTACCGTTTGTGGTAGTGTGTGGACATGACATTAGGACCATTACCGTTTGTGGTAGTGTGTAGACATGACATTAGGACCATTACCGTTTGTGGTAGTGTGTGGACATGACATTAGGACCATTACCGTTTGTGGTAGTGTGTGGACATGACATTAGGACCATTACCGTTTGTGGTAGTGTGTGGACATGACATTAGGACCATTACCGTTTGTGGTAGTGTGTAGACATGACATTAGGACCATTACCGTTTGTGGTAGTGTGTGGACATGACATTAGGACCATTACCGTTTGTGGTAGTGTGTAGACATGACATTAGGACCATTACCGTTTGTGGTAGTGTGTAGACATGACATTAGAACCATTACCGTTTGTGGTAGTGTGTAGACATGACATTAGGACCATTACCGTTTGTGGTAGTGTGTGGACATGACATCAGGACCATTACCGTTTGTGGTAGTGTGTAGACATGACATTAGGACCATTACCGTTTGTGGTAGTGTGTGGACATGACATTAGGACCATTACCGTTTGTGGTAGTGTGTGGACATGACATTAGGACCATTACCGTTTGTGGTAGTGTGTAGACATGACATTAGGACCATTACCGTTTGTGGTAGTGTGTGGACATGACATTAGGACCATTACCGTTTGTGGTAGTGTGTAGACATGACATTAGGACCATTACCGTTTGTGGTAGTGTGTAGACATGACATTAGGACCATTACCGTTTGTGGTAGTGTGTAGACATGACATTAGGACCATTACCGTTTGTGGTAGTGTGTGGACATGACATCAGGACCATTACCGTTTGTGGTAGTGTGTAGACATGACATTAGGACCATTACCGTTTGTGGTAGTGTGTGGACATGACATCAGGACCATTACCGTTTGTGGTAGTGTGTAGACATGACATTAGGACCATTACCGTTTGTGGTAGTGTGTAGACATGACATTAGGACCATTACCGTTTGTGGTAGTGTGTAGACATGACATTAGGACCATTACCGTTTGTGGTAGTGTGTAGACATGACATTAGGACCATTACCGTTTGTGGTAGTGTGTAGACATGACATTAGGACCATTACCGTTTGTGGTAGTGTGTAGACATGACATTAGGACCATTACCGTTTGTGGTAGTGTGTAGACATGACATTAGGACCATTACCGTTTGTGGTAGTGTGTAGACATGACATTAGGACCATTACCGTTTGTGGTAGTGTGTAGACATGACATTAGGACCATTACCGTTTGTGGTAGTGTGTAGACATGACATTAGGACCATTACCGTTTGTGGTAGTGTGTAGACATGACATTAGGACCATTACCGTTTGTGGCACTGTGTGGACATGACATTAGGACCAACGTTTGTGGCACTGTGTGGACATGACATTAGGACCAACGTTTGTGGCACTGTGTGGACATGACATTAGGACCAACGTTTGTGGCACTGTGTGGACATGACATTAGGACCAACGTTTGTGGCACTGTGTGGACATGACATTAGGACCAACTTTTGTGGTAGTGTGTGGACATGGCATTAGGACCATTACCGTTTGTGGCACTGTGTGGACATGACATTAGGACCAACGTTTGTGGCACTGTGTGGACATGACATTAGGACCAACTTTTGTGGTAGTGTGTTGACATGGCATTAGGACCATTACCGTTTGTGGTAGTGTGTGGACATGACATCAGGACCATTACCGTTTGTGGTAGTGTGTAGACATGACATTAGGACCATTACCGTTTGTGGCACTGTGTGGACATGACATTAGGACCAACGTTTGTGGCACTGTGTGGCCATGACATTAGGACCAACTTTTGTGGTAGTGTGTGGACATGGCATTAGGACCATTACCGTTTGTGGTAGTGTGTGGACATGACATCAGGACCATTACCGTTTGTGGTAGTGTGTAGACATGACATTATGACCAACGTTTGTGGCACTGTGTGGACATGACATTAGGACCAACGTTTGTGGTAGTGTGTGGACATGACATTAGGACCAACGTTTGTGGTAGTGTGTGGACATGACATTAGGACCATTACCGTTTGTGGCACTGTGTGGACATGACATTAGGACCAACGTTTGTGGTAGTGTGTGGACATGGCATTAGGACCAATACCGTTTGTGGTAGTGTCTGGACATGACATTAGGACCCACGTTTGTGGTAGTGTCTGGACATGACATTAGGACCAACGTTTGTGGTAGTGTCTGGACATGACATTAGGACCAATACCGTTTGTGGTAGTGTGTGGACATGACATTAGGACCAACGTTTGTGGTAGTGTGTGGACATGACATTAGGACCAACGTTTGTGGTAGTGTGTGGACATGACATTAGGACCAACGTTTGTGGTAGTGTCTGGACATGACATTAGGACCATTACCGTTTGTGGTAGTGTGTGGACATGACATTAGGACCAACGTTTGTGGTAGTGTGTGGACATGACATTAGGACCAACGTTTGTGGTAGTGTCTGGACATGACATTAGGACCAACGTTTGTGGTAGTGTGTGGACATGACATTAGGACCAACGTTTGTGGTAGTGTCTGGACATGACATTAGGACCAACGTTTGTGGTAGTGTCTGGACATGACATTAGGACCAACGTTTGTGGTAGTGTGTGGACATGGCATTAGGACCAACGTTTGTGGTAGTGTCTGGACATGACATTAGGACCAACGTTTCTGGTAGTGTGTGGACATGACATTAGGACCAACGTTTGTGGTAGTGTCTGGACATGACATTAGGACCAACGTTTGTTGTCGGTAATTGGTCTTTTATCCGCCGCGCTATTTGTAAAGAATTGTTATAGGTTCAGTAACCCTTATCTTTATATAGGTTGAGTAACCCTCATCTTTATATAGGTTCAGTAACCCTCATCTTTATATAGCTTCAGTAACCCTCATCTTTATATAGGTTCAGTAATCCTCATCTTTATATAGGTTCAGTAACCCTCATCTTTATATAGGTTCAGTAATCCTCATCTTTATATAGGTTCAGTAACCCTCATCTTTATATAGCTTCAGTAACCCTCATCTTTATATAGGTTCAGTAATCCTCATCTTTATATAGGTTCAGTAACCCTCATCTTTATATAGGTTCAGTAATCCTCATCTTTATATAGCTTCAGTAACCCTCATCTTTATATAGGTTGAGTAACCCTCATCTTTATATAGGTTCAGTAACCCTCATCTTTATATAGGTTCAGTAACCCTCATCTTTATATAGGTTGAGTAACCCTCATCTTTATATAGGTTCAGTAACCCTCATCTTTATATAGGTTCAGTAACCCTTATCTTTATATAGCTTCAGTAACCCTCATCTTTATATAGGTTGAGTAACCCTCATCTTTATATAGGTTCAGTAACCCTCATCTTTATATAGCTTCAGTAACCCTCATCTTTATATAGGTTGAGTAACCCTCATCTTTATATAGGTTCAGTAATCCTCATCTTTATATAGGTTCAGTAACCCTTATCTTTATATAGCTTCAGTAACCCTCATCTTTATATAGGTTGAGTAACCCTCATCTTTATATAGGTTGAGTAACCCTCATCTTTATATAGCTTCAGTAACCCTCATCTTTATATAGGTTCAGTAATCCTCATCTTTATATAGGTTCAGTAACCCTCATCTTTATATAGGTTCAGTAATCCTCATCTTTATATATGTTCAGTAACCCTCATCTTTATATAGCTTCAGTAACCCTCATCTTTATATAGGTTCAGTAATCCTCATCTTTATATAGGTTCAGTAACCCTCATCTTTATATACGTTCAGTAACCCTCATCTTTTTTATATAGGTTCAGTAACCCTTATCTTTATATAGGTTCAGTAACCCCTATCTTTATATAGGTTCAGTAACCCTTATCTTTATATAGTTTCAGTAACCCTCATCTTTATATAGGTTCAGTAACCCTCATCTTTATATAGGTTCAGTAACCCTCATCTCTATATAGGTTGAGTAACCCTTATCTTTATATAGGTTCAGTAACCCTTATCTTTATATAGGTTCAGTAACCCTCATCTTTATATAAGTTCAGTAACCCTTATCTTTATATAGGTTCAGTAACCCTCATCTTTATATATGTTCAGTAACCCTCATCTTTATATATGTTCAGTAACCCTCATCTTTATATAGGTTCAGTAACCCTTATCTTTATATAGGTTCAGTAACCCTCATCTTTATATAGGTTCAGTAACCCTTATCTTTATATATTGTTTCAGTAACCCTTATCTTTATATAGGTTCAGTAACCCTCATCTTTATATAGGTTCAGTAACCTTCATCTTTATATAGGTTCAGTAACCCTTATCTTTATATAGGTTCAGTAACCCTCATCTTTATATACGTTCAGTAACCCTCATCTTTATAATTTAAAATTATTTTTTTTATATTGTATATTTGGTGGACGTGCAATCTAAGCAGAAGTCAATCCTTTTAAAAACTATAAATTATTTAATAACGTTAACATGATTTCAAATTGTTGATCAATTTTTGTGTAACTGAGCAAAGATATTAATATTATCCACAATCAGTGAGATATAGATAGACCGGTATTGACAAAAACAATTTTGCAAAATACAAAATTCATTTTGTGTAATTGAATAGTTTTAAAAATGCTAAAGAAATGTTTTCGCTTATCTACTTTAAACGTCGTTATTTCTCTCTCTAGAAAATTCTTTAATAATCTTTTTTCAACTCATGTTATTCTTTTCAAAGTACTGTAATTATTTATGGCAGACACGCTCACGGCTTCGTAAACATTCACACCAACATTTTAATCACGCGGCTTGCCTCCCTTACCACAGTTGAAAGGTCGCCCCGCCCATCAGCTTGTACTTACTCTCTATCTGCACCCTATTTCCCTTAACAACGGCTTTCAGATGTATCCTTCCGCGCCTCTCTGTGTGATCAGTGCCACATAACAACGGCACGTTTTTCTCACATCGTTTATGGACGTTCATGTCACACGCTGTAGAGAGAACAAAAAAATGACTTGAGCTAGAACTTAGCAAGTAATCCAATCAGTGGGGTGAGTAGATGCGGAGATCCAATCTTTTCTAAAACAGTTTTAAAATGAAACTGGAATAAAAATCGATTAAAGAAATATTAATTACACTTCTAAAAAAATCATTTCTATAAAATATACGATACAAATTCTTGAAATAAACATTCATAAATATTTTACAATTTTTAATGTATTTTTGGATCTTTGGTATTTTTATAACAAGTATCTAATTCAGATAATGGAATGGTTTTTATTGGAATCTTACGATTGTAAGATTGCTGAAATATTATTAAATACTTCATATCTAATGCATTTTATCTTGTATTTTGAAGAGTATTTTTAGTCTTCTGTAGCCATTAACTTTAAAAAAAAATGTGTGCAGCCCGCTGATATAACTTGTTGGACTGTGTTGCCAGGGGCAACAACTTTTTGGTACCCTTACGGGTGCTGACCAATGTTCCCTCTCTAAGGTTCGTTGATCCCTGTGCGGCTTGAGCCCAGACAAGCCCTTACGCCATGGAGATACGCTGCCCCGTGGTGTTGATGTAAATGACTTTGGGGCCGTCCATAAATGACGTCACGCAATTTTGACCGATTTTTCACCCCCCCCCTCGTCACGCGTCGTCACAAAAAGTTAGACCCCCCTCCAAAAATACGTCACAAAGCTTTGACCCCCCCCCCACAAACCACAAAAAACAATTTAAAAAAAAACACCTTATTTTCTATTTGAAAATTAGTATGTTTCAAATCATTTTTTGTCATTTAATTATTTATTTAGTGTATGTCTACATTGTAATATCGTAATACGCGTGAAGCTATGTAAAACGGCATTAAATAAATTGTAAGCCAGTGCTTCTCAAACTTGTTCGTATTAGACGACCGGCAGGTATTTTTTTAATGCATTTCACCAGGTACCGGTGCATTCTTTTCCCGTTTTGACGTGATTTTCCCTGTACTGACGTGATAGCAAAATGAGCCCCTACATGGCTTAAAGCCCTATAAGATTAAGTATGATTTCGGCTTGTTTTATATAATATATTTTTTTTAAATTTGTCTAGTTGCCAAGGCATAGCAAGACAGCTAACGAACAATGCAGCGGTAATTTCAAAAACCATTTGATGTGATTAACCTTCGCGATTAAGCTCGCGAATAATAATAATAATAAATTGATAATTTATATAGCGCTGTATCCCAGTAAGGAACTGACTATGTGACTATTGATATTACAAGGATCATTTCATTGTTGATAAACCAAGAATATATAGATACAAGACGATTCCTCAAATTGATTTCGATCTTATAATGACAGTTTTCCTGCTATGTATATGCACATCAAAGGCATTTGATCTAAAATTACCACATTGATATCAAATCTCATGTTTTCTAAAAATTATTTGGTATGCGCTGGAAGAGGAATATGGCGAGTACTGTACGAACCCCACATTTGTGCAGGAAAGTAGGGTGTCATCTTGTGCGTCGCAAAATACAGTAATACTGCAAGTTGAAGACTGAAAAATACTATGACATTAATAAAATATCCAATATTATCATAACTTTTTACTCCGAAGCTCACGAGTTTTTTTTTGTTGTTTTTTTTGTATGGACGAGGAGGCGTGTTTAAATTGTTGCATTCTCTTGTGGAATTTATAAACTAATGAAAAATACATGGCTACCGCTATCGGGCGGTTTAACCGAGGGGCTGTGAACAGCGGTAAATTATCTCATTTGGGGTAAAAAGGGAACTCTTGGCGTTTGACCAAAAACAATCGAACAATTATCAAACTTAAAACGTTTATAATCGTATCAAATAGACCCCCCCCCCAAAAAAAAATTAAATATATTTTAAAAAAATAAATCAAAAATTGATATTCAGTGTCGTTTTGACTTAAAATATCTTTACATAATCCTATTCAGATCATTTTTAGACACTTTTCATGCTTGTAAAACTCACCAGTTGCATTTTCGGAGGGGGGGGGTGCTAACGACGCTCCCCCAAATCCACGAGTCATGTGAGCAGGACCTCGAGTTTGGGGGGGGGGTAACGCACACAGAAACTTGTATATTTTGGGGTAACGGGCAAAAATGTTGGTCGACTACTGCCGTGAGAGAACCAAACAGAGCGGCGGTGACATCACAAATGCTTTGATGTCAACATCAAACGACGCAGGGTAACAATTTCATACGTTCTCAGAGTTCTCAAACTTAAGGATTATAATTAGATTTAATTTTCATTTCTTGATAACTTACGCCGACCGGCGTCTGATGGCCTACCGACCGGTACTTTGAGAAGCACTGATTTTGATACAAAAAAAAATATTAAAAAATCATTAAGAAATTGTAAGTGACCAAATATTTCAGTGGAAGTTTTATTTTAATTTACCCTTTTGATGTGACGTCACATTTCTTCAACCCCCCTCACTCCCCCTCGTCACACATCGTCACAAAAGTGTGACCCCCCTCCCCCCCTAGGTGCGTGACGTCATTTATGGACGGCCCTTTTGTGCTTTTGTCAATGGATGTCAACAATAACTTTGACTGTCAACAATGACTTTGATTTTAGCAAGTGTCGATACCGTGACCAGACCATCATTGCAGCCTGACGAGCCAGTTAATTTGAGCTGAGCAGCTGTGTGTCAATACGATTACATGAAGGAATGTACGTACAAGGAGCTCTTTCATCGATAAGACGAAGTTTGTACACATGACAGAAACTATAGTGCCACTAAGTACCCGTGAGATGGGGAAAGAATTCCCAAAGTATCGTGAATGTGTTCTAATTCTAATAAGACGATGTACCTATAAAGTATGTGCAGGCACATATATGTACCTATAAAATATGTGCAGGTACATATATGTACCTATAAAGTATGTGCAGGCACATATATGTACCTATAAAGTATGTGCAGGCACATATATGTACCTATAAAGTATGTGCAGGCACATATATGTACCTATAAAGTATGTGCAGGCACATATATGTACCTATAAAGTATGTGCAGGCACATATATGTACCTATAAAGTATGTGCAGGCACATATATGTACCTATAAAGTATGTGCAGGCACATATATGTACCTATAAAGTATGTGCAGGCACATATATGTACCTATAAAGTATGTGCAGGCACATATATGCATTTAACTACTTAACAAAATATGGGTGAGGCTGCAATCAGGCGTATAGATAAGTAGATAGATATATGTCATTCAAACAGGGTATGTATGAGCCTGACATGACGTCACCAAACAATGAACGTTTCAGTCTTCGACGAACAAATGGACAATTACAAATAAAACTAATAAAATGAAATGAAAACTTAGGGCCGTCCATAAATGACGTCACGGGATTTTGGCCGATTTTACCCCCCCCCCACCACTCGTCACTTCGTCACAAAAAACTTATAGACACCCCTTTCAATATGACGTCACAAAGTTTTGACCCCCCCAACCCCCTTAAAAGCCGTATTTTATAGTTGAAAATTAGTCGCCTGTTGCAAGTTACTTTTTTGTCTTTAAAATATTATTTAGTGTAAGGGGCCGTCCATAAATAACGTCACGCACCTAAGGGGGGAGGGGGTCACACTTTTGTGACGATGCGTGACGAGGGGGAGGGAGGGGGGTTGAAGAAGTGTGACGTCACATCAAAAGGGTAACTTTAAATAAAACTTCCACTGAAATATTTGGTCGCTTACAATTTATTTAATGATTTTTTAAAAAAAAATTCTTTAAAATCAGTGCTTCTCAATGTGCCGGTCGGTAGGCCAACAGCCGCTAGTTGGCGTAAGCTATCAAGACACGAACATTAAATCTAATTATAATCTTTAAGTTTGAGAATCCACAAGATAACATTTGAAATTGTTACACTGTGTCGTTTGATGTTGACGTCAAAGCATTTGTGATGAAACCGTCGCTCCGCTTGGTTCTCTCATGGCAGGAGTCGTCGATTTTTTGGGCCAAAATATACAAGTTTATGAGTGCGTTACCCCCCCCCAACCCCCAGACTCTAGGTCCTGCTCACATGACTCGGGGATTTGGGGGAGCGTCGTTAGCGAAAATGCTAAATGCTACTGGTGAGCTTTACAAGCATGACAAGTGTCTAAAAATGATCTGAATATATGTGTAGATATGTTCAGTGTGTTTATTTTATTTATTTGTTGTTTTTTTTTGGGGGGGTGTCAAAGATTTGTGACGTATTTTTAGAGGGGGGGGGTCTAAGTTTTTGTGACGACGCGTGACGAGGGGGGGAGGGGGTAAAAAATTGACAAAAATCGCGTGACGTCATTTATGGACGGCCCCTAAGTCTGCACTCTAATATTGTAACACATGTGTAGCCATTGAAAATGTCATTGAATAAATTGAAAGCAATTAAATATTCAAGTGGAACTTTTATTTAAATTTGCGAGTTTTGATGTGACATAACATTTCTCAACCCGCCCCCCCCCGTCACGCATCGTCACAAATGTGTGGAACTCCCCCCCTCTAGGTGCGTGACGTCATTTATGGACGACCCCTTAGCTGCGGTGTAATGCAAAGACCCCCCCCCAATAAAATAAATAAATATATTTTTTTTAAAATTAAAAAAAAATTAATAATTTTTAAAAATAAATAAATAAATAAAAGATTTTTGTTTTAATACCCGTAAAAATCAAAGATTTTGACTATAAATCCTTTATATTTGAGACACAACTAAAAGTTCAAGATAATACGCACCGCGCGACAGACTAGCATAAACATTTACATATCCGGAATATATTATAAAAAGTATGTTCAATATAATACGCACCGCACCGCGCGACAGGAAAATATTAATTAAACAACCCGTAAAAACAAAGATTTTGACTATAAATCCCTTATATGTGAGACAGAACTAAAATTATTGATTATGTTCAATATAATACGCACAGCTCGACAAACATTTACAGACTGAACGTGACTGAACTCTCCTTGCTGTAAAACACGGGGATGTGGTCGACGATCGCTGGAGTGAAATGAAGTGAACCGTGGAGGTCAACTATAGCAGACGTTATCATGGAGATAAATAGAGATAAACTAAAAATTCATTTACTTTTGAAATTTTGATACAATGCATTGTTAGGTGACACAAGTCTTATCTGCAAAATTTCAGCTCGATAGAATAATGGGAAGTGGGTCATTTTTTAATTTTATTTTTCCGCCGACCGACCAAGTGACCAAGAGATCACGATAGACAGAGAGACAAGACGGTGAAGTTAATATAAGGAATTTAAAAAAACAAACCCGTAAAAACAAAGTTTTTGACTATAAATCCCTTATATATGAGACATAACTAAAAGTATTGATTATGCTCAAACACGACAAACATTGACATACTGAAACCGAATTATCTCCCCTTGCTTTAAAACCAGGGGAAGGGGGAGGGGTGTAGACATCGACGGGTGGCGTGAACGCTTGAACTCAACTCGCACGCTGAAGAAAAACAATTAGAAACTGTGAAATTGAATTACACATGTTGAATAAAGATAAACTAAAAATGCATTAATTTAATTACGGTACGTTCGATCGATCTGAAATTTTGATACGATGCATTGTTAGGTGACACAAGGTTATGTGTCAAATTTCAGCTCGATGGCATCACGGAAAGTGGATCATTTTTGACTTTTGTTTTTCCGCCCGACATACAAAGAAATCACGACAGAGATGACGACAAGATTTCGAAGTTAATATAAGGGATTTAAAAAGGTTGTTCAATACAATACGCACCGCGCGACAGTCTAGCAAAAAATCTACATGCTACATAGAGAAACATAGAGATAATCTAAAAATTCATTAATTTAATTACAGTACATTCGATCGATGTTAATTTTGATATATCATTTTTATCGTCGCCTTGAGTCTGCCTGCAAAATTACAGCTCGTTTGGATACGGGGAAGTGGGTTAAAATCGATCCAAAGTTTTTTGCGGCACGCAATCAAGCGAACCACGAGTTAATATAGAGGAATTTAAAAATTATTATCCAGAGATTCTACAGTGGACCTACAATGGTCCTACAGTAATCCTACAGTGGTCCTACAATGGTCCTAAAGTAATCCTACAGGGATCCTAATGTGGTTCCTACGCTCATTTTCAACGTAAAAAGCAGATGTTGCTGTGTCTTGAAACTGGCATAACCTTGACCTTCACAACAGTAGAAGTCTGTACAGCAGGTCTATATGCTAACTGCATCAAAGAACAGCATGTGATTTGATTGTTAACTCAGGGCGCCGTGACAGAATGGGACTAGATTGTTAACTCAGGGCGCCGTGACAGAATGGGACTAGATTGTTAACTCAGGGCGCCGTGACAGAATGGGACTAGATTGTTAACTCAGGGCGCCGTGACAGAATGGGACTAGATTGTTTACTCAGGGCGCCGTGACAGAATGCGACTAGATTGTTAACTCGGGGCGCCGTGACAGAATGGGACTAGATTGTTAACTCGGGGCGCCGTGACAGAATGGGACTAGATTGTTAACTCAGGGCGCCGTGACAGAATTGGACTAGATTGTTAACTCAGGGCGCCGTGACAGAATGGGACTAGATTGTTAACTCAGGGCGCCATGACAGAATGGGACTAGATTGTTAACTCGGGGCGCCGTGACAGAATGGGACTAGATTGTTAACTCTGGTGCGTTACAAAATATCACTGACAATTTACTTACGGTTTACTTGCTAGAGACCCATGTAGTTTTCTTATGATAAAAGAAAACATTCATTTACTGGGCGGTTTCTATTGGGGGAATCTAATAATGACAACATACAACAACGGCAAAGAACACTGACAAATGACACCGATACGTGATAACAAAATTTGACACTGATATGTGACACCCAAATGATCCCAGGCAGAGCCCAGGAATAAACTCAAATGATCCCAGACAGACCCTCTCTTATTTACGCCGCCATATTTGCGGAGTTCACTTATTCTCACTCACGAATGTCATCAACATTATCGACAAGACGACGGCGAGTAAATCTGGCATGAAATGGCTAGACTCTGCCTGGCTTAACTGGCACGCGGTGCATGTCATCTAGCTATAAATAGAGCAGCTCTGAACGCTGAACGATCATGCGATTTGGCTAAAAATAGAACGGCTCAGATGTCGGAATGTTTGATTTGTAAACAGAAATGGAATTGATCGTCAAACGGACTCCAAGCAAATGAAGATAAGAAGTCAACAATCTTCAAGAATACATGAAATATGAGGATAAGAAGTCGGAACATCTTCAAGAATACAGGAAATATGAAGATAAGAAGTCGGAACATCTTCAAGAATACAGGAAATAAGAAGTCGGAACATCTTCAAGAATACAGGAAATATGAAGATAAGAAGTCGGAACATCTTCAAGAATACAGGAAATATGAAGATAAGAAGTCGGAACATCTTCAAGAATACAGGAAATATGAAGATAAGAAGTTGGAACATCTTCAAGAATACAGGAATGAAAATTCTTCTTTTCAAATTTAAAAAAAAACAGTTTGAATAAAACTTTTATTCCAAGACAAATTAAATCGAAACACAAAGAAAATAATTTAGAATTTCTCATTTAAAATAGCATAACGCAAAGGAAGCCAGTGAAGACGTGGTATAGACTGGATATTCATGGTTGGTTCGTAGTCTCCATCCGTATTCATCCTTTGCTGGTCCATATATTTTCTTGAGAACTTTCCCCTCTCTTATGTATTTAACAGCTTTTCTGCCGCTTTTGTTAGGACCCAAGTTTTACTTGCATATGTTACGGCTGGTCTGATCACAGTTTTATAAAGTGTTTTCTTTGTTTCTCTTGTAATGCAATGTTTGAAATCTCCTTCAAAAAGAATTTTACCCTCATGTATTTAAAAAAAATTGTTCTCTTTATGTTAGTAAATCTTGTTTCATCCATCACACACTTCCAAACAGGTTGCCAAAACCATATGTACACAAACAGGTTGCAAAAACCATAGGTACACAAACATCTTGCGGTTGATTTAAACTTCTAAGCAGAAACATTGATCAACAACAGACATTAAAGGCCACAAGCTGTTGACATGTCAGCAGATATACAACACTAGCCACACGCAGAGACACACGGTGCTGCTGGCATTTGTATAAACAGTTCCATTAATATTTATAACTGCACGGGCAACAATGAATGTCATAACAATGACATAATATTTAAATGAGAGTAGTTGCCATTTACTCCATCACACTACATCTGAGGGTGAGAGGTGGGGGTGGGGGAGAAAACGCAACAACTTGGAAACGGACCACATATCCCTGACTGAGAACATCACAATTATTTGGATAGGACCCAACTCTTAGAACATTACAATTATTTGGAAAGGACCCCACTTTGAGAACTTCACAATTATTCGGAAAGAACACCATTATTAACTGTAGCCCCCGATTTGATGTGAAGTGACCAGGAAATCCATTTTCAAAAGTAAAGCAAACACAAAACTGGAAATTTCAACTTCACATTGAGGAAAGGGCCACAAAAACACATTAGGATAAAGGTCTGTGCAGGATATAAAATGGGAATTGGAAGATATTTTTTTAAAAGCACATTAAAAACAATAACAATAATAAAAATTATAATCAAATAATGACATAAGAATAATAATAGTAGCAGTAATAATATAATTTTTTTATTTAATAATTCCTATAAAATAAAAGGCAATGTTATGTGCGGTCATCGATAGCGATAGGTCCCTCAAACTCCTACAGACTCCTACAGCCAATCACTGGCGGGAGGAAAATTAAATATCATTTACATATCACCGCGGACGTTCAAAACGAGTTATTTTTGGTGCAGTTTTTTTTCCAAAAGTTTATTTTGAGCGATGAACGTTGGGATTTGTAGTCAAAAACTTGTTTGTTTATACGGGTTATTTATTATAACTATAATGTATAGTATTTTTGAGTGATACACATGTATGGACCGGTCGAGACGGCGGGTCTCTCAACAAACCGCAGTGGAGGGGATGTAGGGTCTCTCGATAGACCGCAGTTTTTTTGTTTGTTTGTGTGTGTGTGGGTGGGGGGGGGAGTAGGGTCTCTGGACAGACCGCTCTGTGTGTGGGGGGGGATGGGGGAGGTAGGTCTCTTGAAAAACCACGGTGTTGGGGAGGTTGAGTCTCTCGACAAACTGCAGTGGAGGGGATGTAATGTAGGGTCTCGCAACTGACCGCGGTGTGGGGGGGGGTAGGGTCTCTGGACAGACGGGGGTGGGTAATGTTTGTGATGTTCTACCATCAACTTCTCAAGTCACTTATTGCCGTACTTGGACGGGCTTTATTGCTAGTCTATATATATCTATATATATAATTCACCAAACCGATTATGTGCAAATAAGCATGGAGAATGACCATCGCTGGGGTCGAACCAATCAGTATATAGTTTGGCAAGCGGGGGGTGGTGGAGAGAGGGGAAACAATTGTTCTTGCGTTCACTTGCGTTGATCTTTCACAGAGTAACACGTGATTCGTAATTTAGTGGTTATCAAGTCCGCTTTACACGCGGAAGGCCCCGGCAAAAACATTTTTTTAAAGTTTAAAAAATGTGTGTTTGCGCCAGTTCTTGTCCCCCTATTTTTTGCGAGCATGGCTGACCCTCGCTAGGGTCGGCAATCACAGTTTATGGTTGGGTAAGCTAGTGGTGGTGGCGTGTAGATAAACGCAGTGCTAATGTCTCGAGACAAACAATGGGTCGGTGGTCCCCCCCCACCCGACCGACGTTCACTCGCGTTGTTTTGGATTTCTTCGTGCTGTAATTGTGTGTCCTTTCTATCACCCCTTTTCTTGTGTACTATCCATGAGGAAGTCTGCGGCATATAATACGTCGCGGGGCGTATCTTGTAAAACAAAATTTTATTGAAAAAAACCCAACACTGGAAAAAAAATATAAAAAAGGTAATATAAGAAATAAAGAGAAATAAATGATAAAATAATAATAAATGAGACGACAGAATGAATTAACCCCACTATACAATGAGCATGAAATAACTCACAGTCACATTTGAGTCCCTGGTGGAGCAAGCCGTACAGTAGAGAGCCACAATGGGTTTCACAGAATGTTGGACTTCCGTATGTGTGCAGTTTAAACTTGTGAAGATTGGTGGCCTAGGAACGAGACAAGAAAATAAAGTGGTCAGATCGCGACGTAATCGAACCCACAACAGATCAGTTGCCCGTTCAGACATTTACAAATCTATCGTGTGGTTTATTATGTATTTCCCGAGGTGATTTCTGGGGATTTTAAAAAAACATTTGATGAAAATCTCCAGAAAAAATCTCAAATGATGATTTGTATTATTGTGACATTTAAAAATAAAACAAGCCTTTCACCATTTCCATGCAATTTCAACATATGCTTTCTCTTTATTAAATTAACATACAATAGTCTTGTCTCATGTTAGCAGTTTTAAACGCGTAGTCTTTAAACGGCTATAGTCTGATATAATAATAACTGGTGGTAATGAAAATGATGGAAGAAACAAAAAGTGTGGAATTATTTAACCGTTATCAGGCAGGGTCGGCAGGGTATTAGGCATAAGGTAAGAGCATTAACTTATTCTCATACCTGTCTGGAAATGGTTACATTTGTTTGATAGTGACGTAAAGTTGGTGTTAATTGTACATGTTGGTGTTAATTGTACATGTTGTTATTACGTGATATATATTAAGTATTTCCTGTGTTGTATACTCCCTGGCTATAGCAATAAACCATACATATAATAGACGAAGCAAGGAGTTAAAGAGTTGTTCAGGGCCTCAAATGTCAAATGGTCATTCTATTCAAAGTTAAGCGGGTCATTCCATTTTAAGTTTCGGTGGTCATTCTATTTTATGCTTAGAGGGTCATTCCATTTTAAGTTCAGAAGGTTATTCCATGTAAAAATTAGGTCATAAATCTTTAAGGCATAATTTTAAACAAGTCTTAACTCTATTTCTATTTGATACATGCCAGTGTATTGGATATTATACGAACTTTAAACGATATTATACTCAATTTAAACGATATTATACTCAATTTAAACGATATTATACTCAATTTAAACGATATTATACTCAATTTAAACGATATTATACTCAATTTAAACGATATTATACTCAATTTAAACGATATTATACTCAATTTAAACGATATTATACTCAATTTAAACGATATTATACTCAATTTAAACGATATTATACTCAATTTAAACGATATTATACTCAATTTAAACGATATTATACTCAATTTAAACGATATTATACTCAATTTAAACGATATTATACTCAATTTAAACGATATTATACTCAATTTAAACGATATTATACTCAATTTAAACGATATTATACTCAATTTAAACGATATTATACTCAATTTAAACGATATTATACTCAATTTAAACGATATTATACTCAATTTAAACGATATTATACTCAATTTAAACGATATTATACTCAATTTAAACGATATTATACTCAATTTAAACGATATTATACTCAATTTAAACGATATTATACTCAATTTAAACGATATTATACGAATTTAAACGATATTATACGAACTTTAAACGAATTTATACGAACTTTAAACGAATTTATACGAACTTTAAACGAATTATACGAATTTAAACGATATTATACGAACTTTAAACGAATTATACGAATTTAAACGAATTATACAATTTAAACGATATTATACGAACTTTAAACGATATTATACGAAATTTAAACGATATTATACGAACTTTAAACGATATTATACGAACTTTAAACGATATTATACGAACTTTAAACGATATTATACGAACTTTAAACGATATTATACGAACTTTAAACGATATTATACGAACTTTAAACGATATTATACGAACTTTAAACGATATTATACGAACTTTAAACGATATTATACGAAATTTAAACGAATTTATACTCAATTTAAAGGAAATAAAATTTTAAAAAAAAATTCAGTGACCTTCACCCATAAAGGAAGAGAACATCGTGTAATTGTGATAATGGCCCACTTTAAAAGGGTGAATTACACACTTCCCACGTGATGTAGAGCCACACACATCCCACGTGATGTAGAGCCACACACATCCCACGTGATGTAATGCCACACACATCCGACGTGATGTAATGCCACACACACCCCACGTGATGTCATGCAACACACATCCGACGTGATGTAATGCCACACACATCCCACGTGATGTAATGACACACACATCACACGTGATGTAATGCCACACACATCCCACGTGATGTAATGCTACACACATCCCACGTGACGTAAAGTCACACACATCCCACGTGATGCAAAGCTACACACATCCCACGTGATGTAATGCCACACACATCCCACGTGATGTAAAGCTACACACATCCCACGTGATGCAAAGCTACACACATCCCACGTGATGTAATGCCACACACATCCCACGTGACGTAAAGTCACACACATCCCACGTGATGCAAAGCTACACACATCCCACGTGATGTAATGCCACACACATCCCACGTGACGTAAAGTCACACACATCCCACGTGATGCAAAGCTACACACATCCCACGTGATGTAATGCCACACACATCCCACGTGATGTAAAGCTACACACATCCCCCGTGATGTAATGTTAAAATGATTAAAACTTAAGTAACTCGAATAAACACAATTCGTTTAAAGAACAATTTCTAAAAAAATGATCAAATTGTAAACAAGTTAGTTGGAGATTATGCCGAAATGTTAAGTTAAAGGAGTCGAAGAGTTAAAAAGACATTTATGGATCATTTTAAATGAAATTTGTAATCTAAAAACTGTTAGGGTTCGGCATTTCTCAAGCAACACGAGAAACTTTAATCGGGTTTTAGGATATTCCCTATGAACGTACTTAACAGCCTTGATATAAGGTTTATAAAGAGATTAACAGCCTTGATATAAGGCTTATAAAGAGATTAACAGCCTTGATATAAGGCTTATAAAGCAGTTAACAGCCTTGATATAAGGCTTATAAAGAGATTAACAGCCTTGATATAAGCCTTATAAAGTAGTTAACAGCCTTTATATAAGGCTTATAGAGAGATTAACAGCCTTGATATAAGCCTTATAAAGAGATTTTCATTTCAATTCAGGGGATATTATTTATTTACCCGACTCCCAGACGAACAAGGAAGCAGGGTCGTCACTACGGGGATGCGGGGGGGGGGTGCGTACCGCACTGAGTGACACCAACCTTAGTGACGCCTCTGCAACGAAGTATACATGTCGGCAAATGTATTGAGACTCATGGGTCAAAGGCCGACGCAATCCAGGGTCACCAATCGACATTTGGGGCAAGACAATTTCTTTGAAACTAATCAAACTCTACAGCACGTAGCAAAGTGTTTTTTTTTAAATTTAACTAATATGCATATAACGGAATAATGTAATTGTGCGTGCAACATGCATTACATAGGGCTGAGGAACCTGATTGAATTAAACCTCAGACACATTCAGGGTAACAGAGTCTGGCAAGAGTTCAGTTTGTGTCTCGAGATGTGTTACCTCAGACACATGCAGGGTCACAGAGTCTGGCAAGAGTTCAGTTTGTGTCTCGAGATGTGTTACCTCAGACATATGCAGGGTCACAGAGTCTGGCAAGAGTTCAGTTTGTGTCTCGAGATGTGTTACCTCAGACACATGCAGGGTCACAGAGTCTGGCAAGAGTTCAGTTTGTGTCTCGAGATGTGTTACCTCAGACATATGCAGGGTCACAGAGTCTGGAAAGAGTTCAGTTTGTGTCTCGAGATGTGTTACCTCAGACACATGCAGGGTCACAGAGTCTGGAAAGAGTTCAGTTTGTGTCTCGAGATGTGTTACCTCAGACACATGCAGGGTCACAGAGTCTGGAAAGAGTTCAGTTTGTGTCTCGAGATGTGTTACCTCAGACACATGCAGGGTCACAGAGTCTGGAAAGAGTTCAGTTTGTGTCTCGAGATGTGTTACCTCAGACACATGCAGGGTCACAGAGTCTGGCAAGAGTTCAGTTTGTGTCTCGAGATGTGTTACCTCAGACAAATGCAGGGTCATAGAGTCTGGCAAGAGTTCAGTTTGTGTCTCGAGATGTGTTTCCTCAGACACATGCAGGGTCACAGAGTCTGGCAAGAGTTCAGTTTGTGTCTCGAGATGTGTTGGGTCAAAGTTTGGGTTGAAGTTTGGGTTGAAACTTGGTTCAAACTTGAACGTTCAGCTCTACCTGGCCACCCAACTAATGACCCTAATCTATTGGACCATAGACCATAAAATATCCTCTGTCAGCCCTACCTGGCCACCCAACTAATGACCCTAATCTATTGGACCATAGACCATAAAATATCCTCTGTCAGCCCTACCTGGCCACCCAACTAATGACCCTAATCTATTGGACCATAGACCATAAAATATCCTCTGTCAGCCCTACCTGGCCACCCAACTAATGACCCTAATCTATTGGACCATAGACCATAAAATATCCTCTGTCAGCCCTACCTGACCACCCAACTAATGACCCTAATCTATTGGACCATAGACCATAAAATATCCTCTGTCAGCCCTACCTGGCCACCCAACTAATGACCCATAATCTATTGGACCATAGACTATAGGGCTGAAGGAAAATATCCTCTGTCAGCCCTACCTGGCCACCCAACTAATGACCCTAATCTATTGGACCATAGACCATAAAATATCCTCTGTCAGCCCTACCTGGCCACCCAACTAATGACCCTAATCTATTGGACCATAGACCATAAAATATCCTCTGTCAGCCCTACCTGGCCACCCAACTAATGACCCTAATCTATTGGACCATAGACCATAAAATATCCTCTGTCAGCCCTAGCTGGCCACCCAACTAATGACCCTAATCTATTGGAACATAGACCATAAAATATCCTCTGTCAGCCCTACCTGGCCACCCAACTAATGACCCTAATCTATTGGACCATAGACCATAAAATATCCTCTGATATCTACAGGGGTTGGTGAGCTTGTTAGCCCGATACAACATTTTAAGTTGACGTTACAAAGGAAAGGATTCTAATGGATTTTTATATACCCCTCAAAGAGTATGCATTACCCTCAAGAGTTCCCATTTTACCCCAAATGGGGTCCTGTACCCTTGTTCGCCGACCCCTGTTCTATTATATGGTAAATGCTGACTGTTATAATTGCTGTATATAATCAGCAGTTTATGACGTATAATCAGCAGTTTATGACGGTTAGTTTTATTGTACATAGCTTGGCGTTAATTTTGTTGTTTTAAAATAAATATAGTTTTCTTCGGGGGAAGAGAGGTCGTGTGGGTGGGGCCTAGTGCCACCATGTTATAAGGTGTGGTATGGGTGGGGCCTAGTGCCACATGTTAAATGGTGTGGTATGGAGTGGAGCTAGTGCGCCACCATGTTATACTGTGTGGTATGGGTGGAGCTTTAGTGCCACTCATGTAAAGGTGGGGGTGGAGTATGGGATTGGAGCTTAGTGCCCACCATGTTAAAAGTGTGTGGTATGGGTGGGGACTAGTGCCACCATGTTAATAGGTGTGGTATGGGTGGAGCCTATGTGCACCATGTTATAAAGGTGTGGTATGTGGGGAGCTTGTGCCACCTATGATAAAAGGTTGGTGTATGGGTGGAGCTTAGTGCCACCTTGTGAAAAGGTGGGGTATGGGTGCGAGCTTAGTGCCACCATGATAAAAGGTGGGGTTGGGTGGGCTTAGTGCCACCATGTTAAACAGGTGGGGGATGGGTGGGGCTAGTGCCACCATGTTAAGTGGGGTATGGGTGGCGCCTAGAGCTCCACCAGTTAAAAGGTGTGGTTTGGGTGGGGCTAGTGCCACCATGTTAAAAGGTGTGGTATGGGTGGGGCCTAGTGACACCATGTTAAAGGTGTGTATGGGTGGGGCTAGTGCCACCATGTTATAAGGTGGGGTATGGGTCGGTGCCTAGTGCCACCATCAGTTAAAAAGGTGGGGTATGGGGTGGAGCTTAGTGCCACCATGTTAAAACAAGTAACCACAATAAATGTGTGAAATATTGTTATTGCACTCTTTTAACTTTCATGACTTGTATTACACAAGTATTTCAAATCACACGATGAGGTGTGACATTCTGTTTGTATAACGTGGCTGATTTGTCCTCCTCTATAAGTTCAGGTTTTTTGCCTCGATGTCGTGGTTGGAAAAGGGGGGAGGGGGTGGGGTAGACACAGTGTGAGTAAGGGCTGTGACTGCTTGTGAGGTCATCTCATAGAAACAACTTTCTCTCTCTCCTCACCCCTCCTAAATCTTGTATTCTCTCTCTCCTCACCCCTCCTAAATCTTGTATTCTCTCTCTCCTCACCCCTCCTAAATCTTGTAATTTTTCTTCAGACTCCAATGGAGACAATATGAACCTCATCCATTCAGCCCTGGTAAAAAGTTCTTTTTTCCGGGTTATTTAAATATCGCGTGCTATGTTTATTGTGAAGATGCTGAACTGTAGTAAGACGCCCAGAGAATGTTCAACTTTAATTGTATCGTTTTGAACAATGCACCAGCATGTCACATTAACGTGACAAATTGGAGACAACGCATAAATCATCATAACAGAATAGCTTCTTTTCTTCACATTACCGATGTCAACATAAATATAATAGTGTCGTGCGAATAGCGAGAGAATTGGTAAAAATTATCAAGAAAATTACATAATGAAATTAATTAAGTGATATTCTTGTAATTTGGTTACAAAAGTTAATTAACAAAAATAAAATGCAAAAATTGTAATTTGAACGACGTCTAAAGATATTTTGTTAAAATTGAAACGATGTTAAAAAAAAACGTTTAGTGAAAATTCGAAAATAAAGTGATGTCATTTTTTAAAAACAAGAACTGCAAACCCAACTAAGTTCTGACTTACCTATACTACACACCTAACTTAGTTCTGACTTACAGATACAACACACCTAACTTAGTTCTGACTTACCGATACTACACATCTAACTAAGTTCTGACTCACAGAGACTACACACCTAACTTAGTTCTGACTCACAGATACTACACATCTAACTTAGTTCTGACTTACAGATACTACACACCTAACTAAGTTCTGACTTACAGATACTACACACCTAACTTAGTTCTGACTTACAGATACTACACATCTAACTTAGTTCTGACTCACAGATACTACACACCTAACTAAGTTCTGACTCAAAGATACTACACACCTAACTAAGTTCTGACTCACAGATACTACACACCTAACTAAGTTCTGACTCACAGATACTACACACCTAACTTAGTTCTGACTCACAGATACTACACTCCTAACTTAGTTCTGACTTACCGATACTACACACCTAACTAAGTTCTGACTTACAGATACTACACACCTAACTTAGTTCTGACTCACAGATACTACACACCTAACTTAGTTCTGACTCACAGATGCTACACACCTAACTAAGTTCTGACTCACAGATACTACACACCTAACTAAGTTCTGACTCACAGATACTACACACCTAACTTAGTTCTGACTCACAGATACTACACACCTAACTTAGTTCTGACTTACCGATACTACACATCTAACTTAGTTCTGACTCACTGATACACTGAAAATATTCCTGCAATATTCCGGCAATAAGGCCAATGGTTACGGCAACCGAACAACAGATTAATCTTTGATTCAATTTTAATACTAAACCTAAAAACAAACACACAAACAAACAACGGTAGTTTGATTTAAAAGTTATATTTTCATATTTACAGACGTTAAAACAATATTCTATATATCTTTGAGGACGCTTTAATAAACGGTGCTATTTTTTCCATCGTAATTGTTTTGTTTGAAACTATACGCTTGGGTTCTCGCTTAAAGAAATGAAAAGACATAATTTAAACAAAAAGACTAGAAATTGACCTTATTTTGAAATAGTCGATGCAGTATCAAAATAATGGTAAACTGTTAAATGTCATTTGTTAAAAATAAAATGTATCTATATTAACTACATTCAAGCAGATGAAAATAAAGTGGAATATGAATGATAATAAAAAATTTCAAAATAAAGATCTAAGCTGTAAAACTAGGACACACAGATGTAACTACTGAGGCTAGAGACAAAACACAAGTAATGCAAAATGTTAGGTGACTACAAATGTTAGGTGGCGGGTTAGTTTTCTACCACCAAGATAAGTGTTAGGTTGGCAACACTCCGCTTACCTTCTTGGACAGCTGGAGAGGTTGGAAAGAAACACAAGAAACATTCAAGGGAAAGTACTCTAAACATTCTACATGCACAGACACTGACAGTTCTAACATTCAAGGTTAATAAAAACAAACAATCCAGGGGGAATACACTCTGGTTCAACAGGTACACAACAAGGGCACTAACTACCGTTAAACACTAACCAACCAAATATGAAACTCTTACTTTGCATATGGTTACTTAAAGTATTTTGTTAGGTAAATAAAACAATCCCGTAAAAACAAAGTTTTTGACTATAAATCCCTTATATATGAGTCATAATTAAAAGTATTGTTCATCTTAGAGCTTTATTGCAGTCCCATTCTATGCGACAAAACATTTACAGACTGTATCTGCCTTAACTCCTGCTGTATAACCGTGGCAGTGGTGAAAGGTCTGGTCACCGATCGCTGGACCGAGCTCAGCGTGACAAGTAAAATGTAAACAAAAGCACCCCGGTACATCGCGTCAACGCCCGAACTGAGCTCTCATGTGAAAAAAAACAAAACAATAACAAACTGTGAAATTGAATTACATATGCCGTATAAACTAAAAATTCATTAATTTAATTACGGTACGTTCGATCGATCTGAAATTTTGATACGATGCATTGTTAGGTGACACAGGTCCGTGTGCCAAATTTCAGATCGATGGCATCGCGGGAAGTGGTTCATTTTTTACTTTTGTTTTTCCGCGGTGCCGAAGACAGAGAGACAGAGACGGCGGTGAAGTTAATATAAGGGATTTAAAAAAAATAAAGTAAATAATCACGCGGGAAAATAGTTGGGTGGGGGGGGGACAAACACTGACACTTGTTTGGTGTGGAAATATTCAAGATAAGATAATTGAAATATTGCGACCTTAGTAACTTACGACCAGAGTAACTATGCCATAACTATCACCACGATAGGCTGAAAGAAAACGCTTATCATGATAGGTATATTCCACGTATTAGTAAATATCAAAACAGTTAGAAAAAGGGGGGAAGGTAAGAAAGCCAGCCGACTAACACCCGTAACGAATATATGGCCTTGACCTTACTTATGACCTTGACCGTACATATGACCTTGCCCGTATATATGACCCTGACCGTACAGATGGCCATGACCCTACAGATGGCCATGACCGTACATATGACCATGACCCTACAGATGGCCATGACCGTACATATGACCTTGACCGTACATATGGCCTTGACCGTACATATGGCCATGACCGTACAGATGGCCATGACCTTACAGATGTCAATGATCGTACAGGTGGCCATGACCGTACAGATGGCCATGACCGTACAGGTGGCCATGACCTTACAGATGGCCATGACCGTACATATGACCTTGACCGTACATATAGCCATGACCTTACAGATGTCCATGACCGTACAGGTTGCCATGACAGTACAGATGCCCTTGACCCGTTAAATCAGTGAAGTGCGAGCGGATCACAATCTTTTTATAATGAAAACCCCCTCCCCTCTCTTTTATTGTGCTGTACAAATTACTTGGTAATAGTTGGTAATACTTGCTAATACTGAGTAATACTTGCCAATACTGAGTAATACTTGCCAATACTCGGTAATAAAATTTATTCAAAAATCCCCCCTCCAATCCTAAAAAATAAAAATAAATAAAAATTAGCATCAATAAGATTTTCTACTACTTACATTTCACTACAGAGAGTTTCCCCTTACCTGGACTTTAAACAACGACTAGCCCAGCCGAGTCACACCACGGCAGAGCAACAGACAGCTGAATAACATCCGAGTGAGACAGGCCACCATCTCGCTACAACAGCACTACCATTAATGGTCAACAGCAGCATCCCAAAAGCCGCCAACACAATCACGACATGATGATATCTGATAAACTGTCACGCAACAATTTTTAAATGGTCTCATTGTTTACAATAACCGCTCACATTATATGTTGACCGTTATGGCCGTGTCGATGGGTGGGCGATCTCTATCACTATTTACAACAACCCAACCTAGTGGTGGGCGATCTCTATCACTATTTACAACAACAACCTAACCTAGTGGTGGGCGATCTCTATCACTATTTACAACAACAACCTAACCTAGTGGTGGGCGATCTCTATCACTATTTACAACAACAACAACCCAACCTAGTGGTGGGCGATCTCTATCACTATTTACAACAACAACCTAACCTAGTGGTGGGCGATCTCTATCACTATTTACAACAACAACAACCCAACCTAGTGGTGGGCGATCTCTATCACTATTTACAACAACCTAACCTAGTGGTGGGCGATCTCTATCACTATTTACAACAACCCAACCTAGTGGTAGCCCATCTCACAATCACTATTTACAACAACAACCTAACCAACGCATAAAACTAAACAATAATAAAAAATGATGATAATCCTCTGATATTAAAAATGGAAATAACTGATGATATCTAAACCCCTTCCACAATAGTCATTAAAAAAACTAACCAGCACACATGTTAAACACTAATCTGAAATATGTTAAAACTCAAAGCACCACTGTTAAGATAACGTACTCACTACAAACATTCAAACGTTTACAAAAAGCACTTTAGTAGATGAGAAAATAATGAACGACAGTTCGGCCGAACTGATGTTTGATCAAGCCGAAAGGTCAACAGAAAATTTGAAAAAGCAAGCATTCGGTCGAGAGGAAAACAGCTGGGACTATATCCAAGTATTGTTGTTGTTTTTCTATTTTATTAAATCCGTATCCAATCGAGCTGAAATTTTGCAGGCAGACTCGTGACGACGCTAAAAATGATCTATCAAAATTTCACATTGATCGATTGAACTGTAATTAAATAAGTGAATTTTTAGTTTATCTCTATGTATCTCTATGTAGCATTTTAATTTTTGTGCTAGACTGTCGCGGTGCGTATTATATTGAACAACCTTTTTAATATTATTCTGTCGCGCGGTGCGGTATACTTAAAAAAAAATATTCTCGATCTGTATACGTTTATGCTAGTATGTCGCGCGGTGCGCATTATATTAAGCATGTTTTTATAACCCTTTTTCTCGTGATCAAATCGAGCTGAAATTTAGCAGGCAGACTGTAGTACTTTTCTTACTATTAATCCTTTATATATGAGACATGACTAAAATATTGGATTTTTGGATTGTCGTCTGATGCGTATTATAATGAACATACTTTTAGTTAAGTCTCGTATATAAAGGATTTATAGCTGTAACTATTCTCACTAGCAACACTTCGTTGATCAAATTAGTCTTTTTAAAATTTTTTTTTAGAAAACGCTATTAAAATTTGGTTTGACTAAATTGGTTCGACTACACTTCCGTTTGACCTAATTCCCATATATCATTTTTTTTTCTTTCACCAAATTTCCTTTGATATGACTTTCTTATACATGAAAACATAAATCATTTCATATATTTAAACGCCAATCAAAACACTAAATATAATAGCTATTTTAATCCCAATCATTATTGACGTCAGAACTTCGGTCATCTTTGCTATTAAAAGATCAACAACAATTATGGTTTGACCTCCACGACCTCTGATCACTGATGACATGCTTGTTGGAAGAATCCCACAGGGGAAAGGTGTGTGAAGACTAAAGACTTAATCAGAACACGGACCATGAAATGTTGCAGGAATCCACATGGGGAAAGGTGTGTGAAGACTAAAGACTTAATCAGAACACGAACCATGAAATGTTGGAGGAATCCACAGGGGAAAGGTGTGTGAAGACTAAAGACTTAATCAGAAACGGACCATGAAATGTTGGAGGAATCCACAGGGGAAAGGTGTGTGAAGACTTAAGACTTAATCAGAAAACGGACCATGAAATGTTGGAGGAATCCACAGGGGAAAGGTGTGTGAAGACTAAAGACTTAATCAGAAAACGGACCATGAAATGTTGGAGGAATCCACAGGGGAAAGGTGTGTGAAGACTAAAGACTTAATCAGAACACGGACCATGAAATGTTGGAGGAATCCACAGGGGAAAGGTGTGTGAAGACTAAAGACTTAATCAGAACACGGACCATGAAATGTTGGAGGAATCCACAGGGGAAAGGTGTGTGAAGACTAAAGACTTAATCAGAACACGGACCATGAAATGTTGGAGGAATCCACAGGGGAAAGGTGTGTGAAGACTAAAGACTTAATCAGAACACGGACCATGAAATGTTGGAGGAATCCACAGGGGAAAGGTGTGTGAAAACTAAAGACTTAATCAGAACACGGACCATGAAATGTTGGAGGAATCCACAGGGGAAAGGTGTGTGAAGACTAAAGACTTAATCAGAACACGGACCATGAAATGTTGGAGGAATCCACAGGGGGAAAGGTGTGTGAAGACTAAAGACTTAATCAGAACACGGACCATGAAATGTTGGAGGAATCCACAGGGGAAAGGTGTGTGAAGACTAAAGACTTAATCAGAACACGGACCATGAAATGTTGGAGGAATCCACAGGGGAAAGGTGTGTGAAGACTAAAGACTTAATCAGAACACGGACCATGAAATGTTGGAGGAATCCACAGGGGAAAGGTGTGTGAAGACTAAAGACTTAATCAGAACACGGACCATGAAATGTTGGAGGAATCCACAGGGGAAAGGTGTGTGAAGACTAAAGACTTAATCAGAACACGGACCATGAAATGTTGGAGGAATCCACAGGGGAAAGGTGTGTGAAGACTAAAGACTTAATCAGAACACGGACCATGAAATGTTGGAGGAATCCACAGGGGAAAGGCGTGTGAAGACTAAAGACTTAATCAGAACACGGACCATGAAATGTTGGAGGAATCCACAGGGGAAAGGTGTGTGAAGACTAAAGACTTAATCAGAACACGGACCATGAAATGTTGGAGGAATCCACAGGGGAAAGGTGTGTGAAGACTAAAGACTTAATCAGAACACGGACCATGAAATGTTGGAGGAATCCACAGGGGAAAGGTGTGTGAAGACTAAAGACTTAATCAGAACACGGACCATGAAATGTTGGAGGAATCCACAGGGGAAAGGTGTGTGAAGACTAAAGACTTAATCAGAACACGGACCATGAAATGTTGGAGGAATCCACAGGGGAAAGGTGTGTGAAGACTAAAGACTTAATCAGAACACGGACCATGAAATGTTGGAGGAATCCACAGGGGAAAGGTGTGTGAAGACTAAAGACTTAATCAGAACACGGACCATGAAATGTTGGAGGAATCCACAGGGGAAAGGCGTGTGAAGACTAAAGACTTAATCAGAACACGGACCATGAAATGTTGGAGGAATCCACAGGGGAAAGGTGTGTGAAGACTAAAGACTTAATCAGAAACACGGACCATGAAATGTTGGAGGAATCCACAGGGGAAAGGTGTGTGAAGACTAAAGACTTAATCAGAAACACGGACCATGAAATGTTGGAGGAATCCACAGGGGAAAGGCGTGTGAAGACTAAAGACTTAATCAGAACACGGACCATGAAATGTTGGAGGAATCCACAGGGGAAAGGTGTGTGAAGACTAAAGACTTAATCAGACCACGGACCATGAAATGTTGGAGGAATCCACAGGGGAAAGGTGTGTGAAGACTAAAGACTTAATCAGAAACACGGACCATGAAATGTTGGAGGAATCCACAGGGGAAAGGCGTGTGAAGACTAAAGACTTAATCAGAACACGGACCATGAAATGTTGGAGGAATCCACAGGGGAAAGGTGTGTGAAGACTAAAGACTTAATCAGACCACGGACCATGAAATGTTGGAGGAATCCACAGGGGAAAGGTGTGTGAAGACTAAAGACTTAATCAGACCACGGACCATGAAATGTTGGAGGAATCCACAGGGGAAAGGCGTGTGAAGACTAAAGACTTAATCAGAACACGGACCATGAAATGTTGGAGGAATCCACAGGGGAAAGGCGTGTGAAGACTAAAGACTTAATCAGACCACGGACCATGAAATGTTGGAGGAATCCACAGGGGAAAGGCGTGTGAAGACTAAAGACTTAATCAGACCACTGACCATGAAATGTTGGAGGAATCCACAGGGGAAAGGTGTGTGAAGACTAAAGACTTAATCAGAACACGGACCATGAAATGTTGGAGGAATCCACAGGGGAAAGGCGTGTGAAGACTAAAGACTTAATCAGAACACGGACCATGAAATGTTGGAGGAATCCACAGGGGAAAGGCGTGTGAAGACTAAAGACTTAATCAGAACACGGACCATGAAATGTTGGAGGAATCCACAGGGGAAAGGTGTGTGAAGACTAAAGACTTAATCAGACCACGGACCATGAAATGTTGGAGGAATCCACAGGGGAAAGGTGTGTGAAGACTAAAGACTTAATCAGACCACGGACCATGAAATGTTGGAGGAATCCACAGGGGAAAGGCGTGTGAAGACTAAAGACTTAATCAGAACACGGACCATGAAATGTTGGAGGAATCCACAGGGGAAAGGCGTGTGAAGACTAAAGACTTAATCAGACCACTGACCATGAAATGTTGGAGGAATCCACAGGGGAAAGGTGTGTGAAGACTAAAGACTTAATCAGACCACTGACCATGAAATGTTGGAGGAATCCACAGGGGAAAGGTGTGTGAAGACTAAAGACTTAATCAGACCACTGACCATGAAATGTTGGAGGAATCCACAGGGGAAAGGTGTGTGAAGACTAAAGACTTAATCAGAACACGGACCATGAAATGTTGGAGGAATCCACAGGGGAAAGGCGTGTGAAGACTAAAGACTTAATCAGACCACTGACCATGAAATGTTGGAGGAATCCACAGGGGAAAGGTGTGTGAAGACTAAAGACTTAATCAGACCACTGACCATGAAATGTTGGAGGAATCCACAGGGGAAAGGTGTGTGAAGACTAAAGACTTAATCAGACCACTGACCATGAAATGTTGGAGGAATCCACAGGGGAAAGGTGTGTGAAGACTAAAGACTTAATCAGACCACTGACCATGAAATGTTGGAGGAATCCACAGGGGAAAGGCGTGTGAAGACTAAAGACTTAATCAGACCACTGACCATGAAATGTTGGAGGAATCCACAGGGGAAAGGCGTGTGAAGACTAAAGACTTAATCAGACCACTGACCATGAAATGTTGGAGGAATCCACAGGGGAAAGGCGTGTGAAGACTAAAGACTTAATCAGACCACTGACCATGAAATGTTGGAGGAATCCACAGGGGAAAGGCGTGTGAAGACTAAAGACTTAATCAGAACACTGACCATGAAATGTTGGAGGAATCCACAGGGGAAAGGTGTGTGAAGACTAAAGACTTAATCAGAACACGGACCATGAAATGTTGGAGGAATCCACAGGGGAAAGGCGTGTGAAGACTAAAGACTTAATCAGACCACTGACCATGAAATGTTGGAGGAATCCACAGGGGAAAGGTGTGTGAAGACTAAAGACTTAATCAGAAACACGGACCATGAAATGTTGGAGGAATCCACAGGGGAAAGGGTGTGTGAAGACTAAAGACTTAATCAGAAACACGGACCATGAAATGTTGGAGGAATCCACAGGGGAAAGGCGTGTGAAGACTAAAGACTTAATCAGACCACTGACCATGAAATGTTGGAGGAATCCACAGGGGAAAGGCGTGTGAAGACTAAAGACTTAATCAGACCACTGACCATGAAATGTTGGAGGAATCCACAGGGGAAAGGCGTGTGAAGACTAAAGACTTAATCAGACCACTGACCATGAAATGTTGGAGGAATCCACAGGGGAAAGGCGTGTGAAGACTAAAGACTTAATCAGACCACTGACCATGAAATGTTGGAGGAATCCACAGGGGAAAGGTGTGTGAAGACTAAAGACTTAATCAGAACACGGACCATGAAATGTTGGAGGAATCCACAGGGGAAAGGTGTGTGAAGACTAAAGACTTAATCAGAAACACGGACCATGAAATGTTGGAGGAATCCACAGGGGAAAGGCGTGTGAAGACTAAAGACTTAATCAGACCACTGACCATGAAATGTTGGAGGAATCCACAGGGGAAAGGCGTGTGAAGACTAAAGACTTAATCAGACCACTGACCATGAAATGTTGGAGGAATCCACAGGGGAAAGGCGTGTGAAGACTAAAGACTTAATCAGAACACGGACCATGAAATGTTGGAGGAATCCACAGGGGAAAGGCGTGTGAAGACTAAAGACTTAATCAGAACACGGACCATGAAATGTTGGAGGAATCCACAGGGGAAAGGCGTGTGAAGACTAAAGACTTAATCAGAACACGGACCATGAAATGTTGGAGGAATCCACAGGGGAAAGGCGTGTGAAGACTAAAGACTTAATCAGACCACTGACCATGAAATGTTGGAGGAATCCACAGGGGAAAGGCGTGTGAAGACTAAAGACTTAATCAGACCACTGACCATGAAATGTTGGAGGAATCCACAGGGGAAAGGCGTGTGAAGACTAAAGACTTAATCAGACCACTGACCATGAAATGTTGGAGGAATCCACAGGGGAAAGGTGTGTGAAGACTAAAGACTTAATCAGACCACTGACCATGAAATAGTGGAGGAATCCACAGGGGAAAGGCGTGTGAAGACTAAAGACTTAATCAGACCACTGACCATGAAATGTTGGAGGAATCCACAGGGGAAAGGCGTGTGAAGACTAAAGACTTAATCAGACCACTGACCATGAAATGTTGGAGGAATGCACAGGGGAAAGGCGTGTGAAGACTAAAGACTTAATCAGACCACTGACCATGAAATGTTGGAGGAATCCACAGGGGAAAGGCGTGTGAAGACTAAAGACTTAATCAGACCACTGACCATGAAATGTTGGAGGAATCCACAGGGGAAAGGCGTGTGAAGACTAAAGACTTAATCAGACCACTGACCATGAAATGTTGGAGGAATCCACAGGGGAAAGGCGTGTGAAGACTAAAGACTTAATCAGACCACTGACCATGAAATGTTGGAGGAATCCACAGGGGAAAGGCGTGTGAAGACTAAAGACTTAATCAGACCACTGACCATGAAATGTTGGAGGAATCCACAGGGGAAAGGCGTGTGAAGACTAAAGACTTAATCAGACCACTGACCATGAAATGTTGGAGGAATCCACAGGGGAAAGGCGTGTGAAGACTAAAGACTTAATCAGACCACTGACCATGAAATGCCAAGTCCTGAGATTGAGACTACTGACAACTGATATAAGTTTACAAGTGACAGAATCGGAAGGGCTCCAGTAACAGCGCGTGCGCTGTCGTTCCCACAATGCCAATGAGAAAATGGCCGTCGAGTTCTATCAGGCGCCTGGATGATTCAGTTTCAGGTGCCACAACTCAGTGGCATCGAATCAACGCAGTTGTGCCCCTTGTGTACATAATGGATGACATTGTGACGTGAATGTCGTATCGAGCTGTCAATGGTAGGCAAATCTAGAGACAGAGGGGCACAACTCGTCCCTTGCTTACCTACTGTTAACCCCCCCCCTTTTTTTTTCTTGTTACATAATTGATTTGTCGTTCCTAGTGTGTGACTATGACATCACCCAAATTTACTTCATCTAATAACTTGCATATCAATCTCAATACTATTTCCATCTAAAACATGTTGTTATCCAATTATTGCTAATTCCTCAAGTTATCATTAGTCTCATTTAATAACATCTCATCATGATTATTTATATAACAAAGTGACGTTTCAATTCAGCCACGCTTAGTTGTGTGAACGTCAGAGCCACATATAAACATCTGTTTAGTTGAAGTAATGAGAAATCTGTACAGTTTAAGTAATGAGGTGAAGATCTGTACAGTTGAAGTAATGAGGTGAAGATCTGTATAGTTGA